>JAAAKG020028595.1:0-19765 GCA_010014905.2 Druon quercuslanigerum | reverse complement strand
TTGATAAATCTTAAGATTGTGAAAAAAATGTCTCTATCTCCGCTGGGATCTAAACCCAGGACCTTCAGATTTCCGGTATGATGCTCTTACCAACTGAGCTACGGAGAGACGAGAAAATTTATATAACCACGAAAGGGTAATTATTTACGGGCAAGTCAATGCGCTCCAGGGAGTCTGCCGCGTGAGTTTTACGAGGGTCGATGGAGAGTGCTGCTAGAATCCACACGCGGCTTCACTGAGCGTTACCGCCATTTTTATCTTTTATTCTGTCAAATTTGATTATTAAACAAAATATAAACATTTTATCCAAAAACCGGCTTAATCTAAGCCAAAAGAGTAGTATTTAAATGACGCACATAAGAAATCAGACAAAAACCTAGATTATTTCATACACGAAATAAAACAATTTCAAATCTTTTCTGCTTCGCAGTTATTTGAAGTTGTGGAAATTTCTTGACTTTTACAAGATTTTTTTTTCTAAATCCCAGATTTTTTCCTGACCAATAAAATTCCTCGATTCACAAAAAAAGTTCTTGCCTACGTTTTTGTTTTTGCCTCACCAGATTTCTTTGATATTGAAATTTAAATTATTATAAAATTTCTGTACAATTAGTACGAGTTATTTGTTTCTTTTGCAATTTTTCAAAAATGACGTATATGAATAAGAGACGCCCACCTTTTTTTATAAAAAAATGTAACAAAATCGTTCTACGTAAATTCCCTATCCACTTCGATATTTGATTAACCATCATCAATAGAAGCAATTCCCGCTGTAATTATATCAAACGAATATGTACACTAATTCGAAATTTAATACTCTCTGAAATACGTGAATTAATTAACATCTCATGATATATAGAGACTTATAATATGCTGAAAATTATTGAGAGCTTAAGTAAATCGATTTCGATTGAATATAGAAAAATTGTAATCATGACTAGTTATTTCTGAAGTTATTAAGTATCATCCTTCCAATTATGAGGACTTTGGTCCGCTATCAAAATGGATGTCGACGTGCCTGTAATCCCTGGTTGATTGGTAATTACGACACGTTATTAAACTCACGCTTATTATTTTTTTTCTAGAGTGATCTCGGGAAATATGTTCTTGAATTTTTTCTAAGTGAAAACCTTTTTCAAATATTAATCAATTTTTGGTTTTATTAATTAACAGTAACTTAAGATTGCTTCAAAATCGCACTTTAAAATTTCCTGATTTTTTTCTTACAACTTTTTTATTTTCCTGACTGTTATAACTTTTTAATTAGGGTATAAATCAACCTTGCAACAAGGAGATTGATAAAGCTAATTCCTTTTTTTTAAAATTCGTGCTAAGCCCTTTTAGATTAAATAAAAAAAGTTTATTTTCTATTCAGAAATATGATTTCTTAACCAAATAATTAAATTTCAATCATCAAAAATTTTCAACTAAATACTTAAATTATAAAATAGTTAAACTAATAACTAGGAAGTTAAATATTTAACCAAATAGTCATAGTTTAAAACAAAAAAGATTTAAATTAAATTAAACATTATATTATTCAATTTTCAATCAAGAAATATTAATTCTCAACCAAGAACATTTCTATAAAAAATATTTTATTCCTATCCAATAATCCGAGTTTTCAAGAAAACGAGTCGATTTTAAGGAAAAAAAGTTGACACTTTAAAAAACATATTTAAATTTTCAATAAAACAGTTGAATCTTTAACCAAACGTAAAAATTCTCTCCCACGAAGCTGGAATTTTAACTAAATTATCAAATTTATAAAGAAAAAATATAAAACCTGAACCAAAACCTTGGGATCGGCAGCCATGTAATTTCCTTATAATCAAAAACTTAATTTTTTAACCAAAAATTTTTCTTTCTAAAGATTAATTTTTTGCCCAAAAGGACGAATTTTCAACAAAATATTAGGTGAGCCAGAAATTTCGTTCAGCTTTTTTAATAAGCTTTAAATGTTAAACTTAAACTTTCGAAATTAAAAAAAAAGTCCGAACGAACTTTCTGACCATACTATTTTAATTTCGCGCAAAATGTTTTAATTATACTAAAAAATTAAAAATAATTCATTAAGTTAAATATTAATTAAATTAATTAAACTTTTTTTATTAAAATAAACGTAATAGTGCAGCATTTTTAACAAAACTATACAATTTTCATCCAAATTGTTTAATTTTTAAACATATACCTAATTTTTAAGCTTCAATGATGTATTCTAAATTAGGTAGTTTAATTTTTATTTTAAAAAGATTAATTTTTACGCAAAAAATTAATTTTTGAAAAAATATCAATTTTCTGCTTAAGGGATGCATTTTTTACGCGGAATAAATTTTAATCAAATTTTTTAAATTTCAACCAAGAAAAAATAATTTATACTAATAATTAATTAATTAATTAATTAATTAATTTATTTATTTATTTATTTTTATACTCTTTAAACAAGGAGTAAATAAGTTTTTATTAACAATTCGGATCAACCTTTGGCATAGGTACTGAATTTTCAACCAAAAAGTATACATTTTGTAAGAAAAACGAAGTAGATAATATTGTAAACAAAAAATGTGTATTTAAAAAAAACAGTTAAATTAATTAAAAAACTAGAAATTTCCACACAAAAAATGTAATCTCTAATATTTCCATACAAAAATAATATCAAATCAAATGCAGTTGAACTCAACCAGAAATGCGAATAAAAAAAAGTTGAATCAGATTATTTTTTGACTAGCTTATTATGAATTTCTACAAAAAAATATGAATTTATAAACAAAAAAGACGAATTTTTGTATCGAAAAACATTTTTTGATACAAATACTAGCAAAATGAAGAATTTTTTGCTAATCAGGTGTATTTTTTAACTAAAAATATAAGCTTGTAATTAAAAGCATGCAAACGTTAAAAAAATAAAAATGCGTTTTCTTGTTTTGGGAATTTAAAATTTTTATGATTTTATTTTTTGTTGAATTTTTGTTTTGGCAAATAATTTTTCGTTGTTTTTTCACTTTAGGCACAATTAAAATTCTCACAATTATATCATCAAAAGGGAGTAATGATTACATCAAATGTTTTTTTAGAGATAGAGAATTTAATGTACCAACTTTTATTATTTCAAATTTCTTTAATTAATTACTTTCGAAAAGTAGAAAATGTGGCTATTCATTTTATTTTGGTATTTGAAAAATCGGCGATTTATTAAATTCGGAAATTTGAAATTTACGGCTTTAAAATTTCGTCAATACTTTCGGTTCTTACTTATTTTTTTTTAGTTTTCGACCAAGGAGGACTTTCTAACAAAAAAGGTAACCTCTAATATTTCAAAAAAAGAATTATAATATTAAATGAAAAATAGTTGAATTGAACGAAAAAGAAGACTTAAAGAAAAATTTAAATCGTTAACCAAACATATTAATTTATAACTAACGTATTATACATTTAAACTGAAAAAATATGAATCTATAAACAAAGAGGACAAATTTTTTATCCAAAAACATTTTTTTATACGAATTCCAGAAAAATGAAGATTTTTTTGCCATTTAGATGTATTTTCTGTGTAAAAATATAAGCCTGAAAATTTGTAATATTCCCGGTCAAGAAATAAATTCACTGCCATTTCCCGGAATATCCCAGTCTCAGAAAAATCTCGGCTGTTTCCCGGTTTTCCCGAATTTCGATAAAGCCACCGCCCTGAAAAAGAATCATTTCTTATTTTATTTTGCTCACAGACATGCATACAGGCAGCCATACAAAAATAGAGTTTATGAAAGAAACTTTTCAAACTGTGGTTTTACCAATAAGAATACTTTTTTAAAATATTTATCCTTTCCAATATAAAAATACCCCTTTCGCAAATAAAATAGTAAAATGAAATCAAATATTTTACCTCCATGAAGGTTTTAAAAAATTATTTTAAGATCGACCTATATCCATTTCTATTTTACAAAATAACAATGTATAATATTTTCTGTTTTGCCGAATTACAATTTGAAATAATTCTGATTTGAACAAGTAGCCTTTTGACATCATGATTTTTCTCATTTAATTTACAGTCGGCATAATTCTTATTTTACCGAATAACTATTTGCTTTCGATCTTACTTTTTGGAATTAGAATTTTTGAGAGAAAAATATGAATTTATAAAAATATATATGTATTAGCAACATAAAAAGTAGAAATTCCAAACAAATAGAAAGCTAGTTGTGAGAGAGACGCCGCACTTTGCTTTGTTGTAGTGCCCGCTCCAGATCCAGGGCACTGGTTACTCCGAACTTACGGAGATCAGACGCTCCGAAGTGTGGATGCTTTATTTTGCTAAGCGCGGAACTGTGGAGCAAGCGCCGCGCGCGCAGAACGGTTCAACATTATTGTTGATCAAGCGATTCGGCTTGTTCGGGGTAATGATCCTCGTGGATCAGTGTAGCCGTTCTAATAAAAAGAAGTGGCGCCTTTCACCGTGAGATTGGCGGGACAATTATACTTACAATTATAGCTAATAGCTTCTCTACGTGCATGATTGGCGGGGATTTCAACAAAAGAGTGGAAAATCTCAACAAGTTGAATGATAAGGAGGTGGAGGGTTTTGTCTTATCAGGTCACAGAGCAAGCCGTGACCAAAAGGTGAGCTATAGCTCACCTTTAGGTATGCATAGAGATAGGATGTGGACCAAGTTGATGGAATCTCAGGATTTTATTCTGCTTAATGGTAGGTAGTACATACCTACCACATAGCCAGAAAATTTCAGGTTTGCAAGTCACCTAGGTAAAAGTACTATAGACTTGATTTAGGTTATCTTCACTTGCTTACAGTACCTAAGGAATAGTAAAATGATTGCCGTACATTTCCTTAGCACTTTTGAACTGGAGAGGATGTCTCGATCAGATAAAGTTTTTTAAGTTTTAATTAAAAAGCCCAATATTTATGACTTATGGCTCAGTGTGTGGTTATGAATTCAACTTTAAAAATTGCAATTAAACTTGCTGCTCCGAATTCTAATCTTCACGGAGGGCTCTCATTAGGAGATAATAACAAAAAAGAAGAAAGCAGCGAGTCATAAGGATCTTAATGCTTTGATTAAAATAAGGGATTCGGGAGAGTTCTGGTAAACTATTCATAAGTTTTCTTATAGAGGGGTTTCTTATAGGGGAACTTATCTGGTTAAATTTAGAGACAGAAAAATAATGTGGGAACATTACGGGGGAAACCACTGCGCCTAATGCTGTTTCTACTGTTTAGAAGCAAGATTGCACTTTTTTAGGAACTTTGGGGCATGCGATGTGGAGTTAGGATGTTTCTAAGAAATTTTTATTTTAGTATTCGCGGAGGGTATTATAATTTTGGCAGAATCTCCAAAAAGTGTCCCGTTGAAATTTAATATACTATGCTATATTATCATTGGAATGAACCATACTAACATGAGTTTTAATAATATTTTTATTCACATCCCACATGTAATACTTGAGTTTGACTTTTCATCAGGAATAATATCATTTCTTAGTGTACTCTTTTTGGGTTATTCTGGGTTACACGATAACTGTTATAGATTCGGCGTCGTGTACCTATTGGAGTTTCATCGGATTCTTCCTGGGTCAATGGGGTAACTTTACCGCTCTCCATATTTATTTTCCCCCGTTTACTGTATCGATTAGATTTCCTATCATAAACATACATTCCAGCAAGAATATTAGCTGCCTCCAATATTGCAAAGGCTTCACCATCGCAAGTTGATATAACAATTTGTTCTTCTTTTGGTATAGGAAAAGGGACAGCATTCCTATGATTATCCCATGATACCAATTTAAGTGCTGTATCGGCAGGAAAAGTGTATCTGCGAAGGTGGAATACCCGTTGCGGATTTGTTTTGGAAGTAAGACGAATAAATTCAAAATTTTCAAGTCCGCTTCCATATTTATCACGAGAAGGAAGCCTGGTTGGTGGAACAATGCTTCTAATAAGACGTGAAGAACTTGCAGAGGAAGATCCTTCTGCAGAATTACGCCTAGCAGACGGAATCCTCGAACGAGAAGAGCTCTCAGGTGGAGACCTGGACCTGTACCTATCAGTTGGAGCAGAAGAACTGGCCCTAAGAGTATTTGGTTCAATGGGTTCCCTCTTAGGTAAAGACTCAAAACTCAACTCTGTAACAAGAAACAGTGGTCTAGATTGGTTTAAAGTACGTAAGGCAAGACACAGAGTTGCTTAAGTAAAAATGTTCCGTATTTTAGAAACAGTCACACATTCGGCATAATTTGATGTCTTAAGAGTCCTGCAACGCTACAATTACAAACACTTCAAAGGAATCTATAGTATCTGAACTGAATTTAAAGATGCAAAAGCTATTGTTTGAAAGTTATTTTTTTCTCTTCCCTGCGGCACGATGTCAATTTCAGGTCAAGTCTGAGTTTCACTGCTTTGAATTAATTTCGTTGTATCTAAAAGGATTTAAATTATGACAACATGTTTTCTGTGAAAACCTTAAAGAAGTTTTGAAAAACTGTACATAAATAATTATATTAATATATTTACCAATAAAATTAAGGATAACCGCCAGTGTTAAAGCCAGAGTAGAATCGATCCTCATCTTTTCAACTGCGTTACAATTGATACACAGTTGATGAGTAATTCTCTTAAAACTCCACTAATGCTTTATGACGCAGTATACAATACTTACTACATTTCTTATCTCATTAATTGTATACGTTTTGAGCTTGTACTGGTGTTATATTTGCATTTGATGCAGAGAGCAAATAAATGTTGCCGTATTAGCCATAAAGATAATTAGTTGTTTTCCAGAAAAATATTAGTATGCGTGGATAGCCTAATATGATACTACTCGACTTACAGATAGCGCGTCATTTTACAAATATGTTCATATCTAAACTTATCACTGCCCATTTTATCTTTAGACTTTTATCACTCTATAATAATAGTATCAATATAGAATTTCTAAAACAGCGTTTCTCTAGGGAGTTTCATAAATTTTTTAACAATATTGAACCTGCATGTTTAATAATTATATTTCACATGCTGCAAACAATAATTATTATTAATATAATGATTTATGGACATGCCACTGCTTGTTCTTCAAGCTTGACACATTCTATAAATCTATTCATTTTCTTTCTAAACTCATCTGCCTCTTTTTTTCCTTATCATTCTCGGCACTTTTTTAATTTTTCTTATTTCTTCTAATTACACAGATTTACAAATTTCGATCAAATTTTGTAACCGAAATCAGGCCAGATTTCTCAGATGCCTCATTTTACGTCAAAATCACAGAAAGTATTTTCGTTGGACCAGATATCAGAATACTGTTGAACCACGAAAACTTTGCTAAATGTGTATCGGCCAAGGAAGCAGCAGCATGGGGATCATTCAAAAGCACTGTTTGAAACTTCCTTGGCAATAGAAAAAGCAAGAACTACAAAGGGATTATTGTAAATCTATTGAAGAACTACTGCAAAATGGTTGTCCGAATGTCGTTGAAATACCATTTTCTTCATTCCCATCTAGATTTTTTCCCCGACAACTTGGGTGATACTAACGAAGATCAAGGAGAAAGACTTCATCCAGACTTACAAAGAATTGAGAAAAACTACAAAGATTTTTGGAATGAGGGTATATTGAGCGATAATTGTTGATCTCTTATACGTAAAACGGTCACCATAAAATACAAACGATGCAGCACCATTTTTCTTCATTTATCTATATCCTATATCGATCTATCAACACCATCTGGTCCTTTTTCTTCTCTAACCATACCCACTGCTCTAATTTTCATTTCGATTTCCTCTCCTGGCATGTCAAATATTATTTAATTATTTTCCTTCTTCCTTTTAATAATTCGATTTACTCCAAAATTTTCTTTTTCTTCCTCACTCCCTACTTCTACTAGAAAGAGACCTTCTTTTCCTTCCTGCGTCACAGCTATTCCTTTGAATACTTGTACCCTTACCGGAACTCCAGTATCTCTAAGGAGACACGCTTTCACTCTCTTCTTTCAATCTCTACACCGCTATGTTATTTCTCGTATTCGCCTTTCTTCACCCTCCAATCTTCTGTCAATTTCACTTTGTCCCATCCTCAATCTAGTTTATCCGATACGTGATCTTTCTCTTCTTTCCAGAGTTAATTCTACTCTTCTTACTTTTCTCTTACTTTTCTCACATACCCCCCAAACCCCTATTAATTTCTTCTGCTTTCCGTTTAATCATAACCTTTCATTTAGCCTGGTTCCCTTATAAATCATGGTCCGTTTAGTCTTTTTTTCTTTTATCTTCCCCTTCACTTATGGTCGTGCTAACCATTTTGTGCCATTGGTCTGAACTCATATTCGAGCCGGCGCTTCCTAGCTTGTTGAGGCGCTGCAGTTTTCAGAATTTCCCGCGTGTATGTGTTATATTTGGTTCCCTTTTCGCTGCCATCTCCTCCCTGGTCGTCGTCACGAAGTTTTCCTTAACACTGATGTCACTGCGGTAATCGCAACCCTTCACACCAACAACCACGCTTCCATCGTCTCCACCTCTGGTGTCTACTGTTACTTCCAACATCTACAATCGAATTTCTTCGTTTGGAGCACTGCCCTGATATATTTAGGTTTTAGGTCCGTCAGCCGTCGTTTAATGGTTTAAACGATTAGCCGCGAAATATAGTCGATCTCTTCGAGCGAGAGTTCCCTGTTTTGAATTCGAAAGGTCTCATTTTTATAGCCTCTGGCTGGCACCATAACCCCTTAACGATACTAAAAATAGCCCGAGATCTCAAGTTTCTAACCTTAAAATCAAGTTTGGTGTAAGTATTTAACAATATCTAAAAGAAAGAAGATTGTGGCTAAAGTAAGATATAACATTAAAATACTGGTTTTATTTAGGCCTAATAAACCCACATAATTCGTAGCATTTGTGTACAATACTAATTATTGAAAAATCACACGTTACACATATATACATAATCAATTTACATTAAGAAGCGACTTGAATCTTTCTATCAATGAATTTACTAGTTCTGAGAGTGTTTGATAAAAGGGTCTCAACGCCCTGGGAGTTTAGTTCTAAATACGGCACACGCCGTTACAATACTGGTGCCTGCTATTCTATGCGACCGTACAGTAACTGCTGCCCTCTAGCGCCAGATTGTCGAATTCATACCATCGGTATCTACCTTAGTCAACGATCCTCGACTTTTCTTGCGTCACTGGCCGACTTCTTGCCCCTCTTGTCCAACAACTATGATTTCTTCTCCTAACCTCAAAAATTTTGCAATCTTCCACTTTCACTTTATATAACTTACTCTCACCCTTTACAACAACACAACGATAAATTTAATAATTGATATTTTAACTAAAAAATATTTTGATTTTAAATCAAATACAGTTCAATCAATCCAGACAAGACAAATGATTGAACAAAACGTCTTATTAAAAAGAACATCCATTCATTTGTAACAAAAGTTTTCGTTTACACTAGAAAATACAACTTTCGTAGACAAAAATTCATTTAAATCTTCTCGGTATTTTAATTTCGCTATTTGGTTAAAAATCTATCTATTTAATTTAAACTGTAATTGGTTCAAAATTCATTTGTTTTATTTGAAATTCGTCTCCTTTAATTATTTGCCTATCTGTTTGCCTGTAAATACAAATATCAGGTTCAACATTATTTTCTTTTCAGCTATTTGCATAAATAAGTTAATTTTAAAAATTAAAAACAAGAGCAGATAGGTGAAATTAAAAAAAAAATAATTGAAATTTGTTATTCAGTAAAATCAAATTGTTTGAAAATATTTAAGTAGTAAATTAAAAATAAAACGCATTAAACAAAAACAATAATTTGCGAACGAAAATTTTTAACAGAAACAACTTGAAAAGTCATTAAACAGTTTTTAAACTTCTTTCTTTAAAATATTTTATTTGTAAATACTGAATATATGTAATAAATTAAATTTCTTAAAAAGAATTTAGTTTCTTTTTCAAGCTGGAAATTTTCAAGTGTCGCGAATTTTGCAGTGGCAGATATTTTATAATTCGGCAATTCTGAACTTTTTATTGTTTGGTGAAATAAAGATAGTTATAAATAGAAGTTTATAAATGCAGTTAAAAAGTTATTTTAATGGTTTTAATGATTTTAATGGCAATAGTTATGAAATAAATTTGTGGAGTGTGATTTCAGAAGAAATATTTATGAATAATAATGCTAAATTTGTGATGATATCTTATTACATACAAATATGAAGAAAAATATTTGATTTTATGTTGTAATTTTATTTTTTTATAGTGTGTTTTTAAAAAATGTGTTTTAATTTTTGAAAACACATTAGTCGACTAAGGTAGTTTTTGAGAGAATGGCTTAAATTGGTCCAAAGAGGAATTCGAGATAATAAAAATGATATCAAATACTAATTCAAAGAAATAAAAATTGTAGCTAGTGGTAATAAAAAAGAGTAAAAATTAGTCAAATTAAAAAATCGTGTAAATAAAAATTATGGAATGTACTGAACTTTAAGATAACTTTGCAGAAATTTTTAAAAATTCAAAATGATTTTTTTGATTATGATTTTTTTTTTTGATAGATTAATAAATTATGTTGAAAAAATGCTTTCTTTGCTGCAAGGCATTTTTTCCGTTAAATTTTTTTCCATATAAAGCTATTCAAATTTCAGAATCGCAAATAACACACTGATTTTTTTAATAGGAAAAACATATTAGGATTTCTACGAGCCAATGTCAGATACATCAGATTAATTACAAACCAAAGACTTTTTTCCCTCGAAAATATTCCTGTACTGAAGCAAAAACCTTATTTTATTCTTAAAAAGTCTACTTGGTGGATTGGCGAAAAAAATTAAGCTTCCAGAACCATACTACAATGAGTTTTTATTAAAATTTCTTTTAACAACTCAAATTTAACATTTTAATCCAACTATGCATCAGAAAGAATATTCTTTTTTAAGGTAATCTTTTTGGACAATTCTGGGTTACACGATAATTATTATTATAGATTGGGCGTTAATTATTATAGATTATAGATTAAGCGATTCACAGACTTCTTTCTGGGTCATTGTGGTAACTTTACCGTTATCTATCATAAAGCAGTCTAAATTGCTTCTTGTAAGACGTGAAGGTTTCGAAGAAGAAGACCCTTCTGTAGAATTCATCCTGGCAGGAGGAATCCCTGAACCAGAAGAGCTGCCAGGAGGAGACATGACCTGTCCTGAGAAGGATTTTTATTAAACTTAAGTCTGTAATAGGAAACACAGGCTAGATTGTTTTAAGGGCCTGGATTTTATGTTACTGTCAGTCCTGAAATTGAATTATCAAATGCAATCACGTTTATTTTACAAAATAATCGTTTATCATCATTTTTACTTTTTCGAATTACCATTTGAAATTCGTTTTTCTATCATAATAATTTACAGATGAAGCAGAAATTTTAATTTTTGAATCAATTTTGCACGGATAAGTGATATCTGGATATCCTTAGGAAAAAGACTTGGACTTTTTAATACAAATTTTCATACTGACAAATTGTTTTTTTCGCTAAGAAAATTGCCTTTGATTTGTTTCAGACTGTGACAAAAATATATTCTGATGTTTTGTCGAAAAATTGTAGGCCAAAAAAGTTCTTTTCTATTTAAATTGACGCTATTTATTAATTTTTTCCATATAAAGAGTATTATTTACAATTCAAATTTGCACTCATATTTTTTTCGGATTCTGACAATAACATTTAAAGGTTGCTACTAATATTTGTAAAACAATGTCTGGAAATAATAGTTTTCAAAGAGCTTGAAAATTAAGATTATCGCTTTTAATT
Organism: Druon quercuslanigerum; assembly: GCA_010014905.2. NCBI lineage: Eukaryota > Metazoa > Arthropoda > Insecta > Hymenoptera > Cynipidae > Druon > Druon quercuslanigerum. The sequence continues at coordinate 7,960 of JAAAKG020028595.1, read as the reverse complement.
AAAGACTATTATATTTTACTATTCTACTATTCCTTGATATCCTAAACTTAAAACCTTTCTACGTCATAGCTAATCGGGAAAATTCTAAAAATTTTTAAAAATATTCTTCTTTCTTAATTCATTTAAAAATTAAAACGACATCAGGACAACATCAGTAATTAAAAAAGTACAAATTTCGTCAGAGTCATAGAGACAATTTTAATTGGTACCAATTAAGCAATTATAAAACAGATTAAATAATTAAAGGATTTCTAAATTAGATTCTTGAACCTGCTTCATTAAAAATTAACTATTCTAAATTTTTCATTATCATAAACCAATGATGATTTCCCCCCTAAAATATTTTGGTGAGGAATCGAAAAGCATCTTTTTTAGTTAAAAAAATATACTGGGTGAATCACTGAAAAAATAAAGCTCCGAGAACCATATTGAATTCAGTTTTTATTAATATTTTTATTAGAAACACACATGCAACATCTTAGTCTAATTTGGGTTTAGGAAGAATATTATTTTAAGTGTATTCTTTTTCGGGAATTGTAACCCAGGTTGACTCGATAATTTTTATAGATTGGGCGTCGGCTACCTACTGGGGTGTCATCAACTTCTTCCTGGGTCAATGGGGTAACTATACCACTCGCAATGTTTATTTTAGCCCGTTGACTGTATCTACCACATTTCGTAGCATAAAGATACATTCCAGCAAGATGATTAGTACTCTCCAGTATTGCAAAAACGTCACCATCGGATGTAGATAAAACAATTTGTTCCTGTTCTGGCATTGGATGAGGACTATGTTTCCTATTAGGCCATACTACGTATTTGAGTTCCGTATCGGCAGGAAAAGTGAATCTTCGAAGTTCAAACACCAGGTGCGGATTGGTTTTGGAAGTAAGTCGAATAAATTTTAAATTTTCAATTCCGCATCCATTTTTATCACGACAAGGAAGCCTGGTCGGTGGTGTAAAGCTCCTAGTAGTAGGATGGTGCCTTGAAGAAGAAGACATGTTTGTAGAATTATTCCTGGCACGAGGAAATCCCGAAAGACGAGGACTGCCAGGAGGAGACCTGGACCTGGAGGTAGCAAGGGGGCTAGGAGACCTGGCCGGAGAACGATTGAGGTCAATAGGTTCTTTATTAGGTGAAGACTCGAAACTTATCTCTGCAAAAACAAATAGAGGTCTACACTTTTCAAAAGTCCGTGAAGTAAGACAAGAATGTTTCTTTAACCAGGATACCTTCCAGAAAGGTAAAGGTCATTCATAGTTTGGGCAATTATACGTTTAAATACGCACGCAGGTCAAAAGCATATTTTCACCTTGAAAATTACTCTAAGGTCATTTAAAGTTTTTAATATATCGACTTTCGATGTTCAAAAGGTCACTTCAAAGTCATTTAATCTTAAGGGCATGTGATACTTAGAAAATTGTCAACTTGACCGGTTTTATGTTCTCCTGGCTTTTTTCCTAGAATAATAAATATTTTCTCTCAAAAATTTGTGAAATGACAACGAGCATGCTAACGGACGTCGTTTAAACTTTTTTTGGGGTTATTTCAAAAAAAATTTAGTTTTGCTAAATTTTAATAATTTGTGTGGCGCTTAGAAATTAGTATCGAACTTATCAGTGTTAGATTTTTCTGGACTTTTTGCTTGAATGATAAATATTTTGTCTTCAAAATCTAGGAAATAAGAGCGAACATGCTAAAGGACGTGCTCTTTTTTTTGTGGGTGAATTCCAAAAAATTTAATTTTGCTAATTTTGATGTGTGTGTATTTTAAGGTTATGTGTGTTACAATTCTCCCCATAATTATTCTAAAGTGCTCATCGACAGCATCGATATGACACAGGCCTACATTATCGGAAGACGGAGAGCTGAAAAACGACCATAACCTCAAAATAATGCACAAGTCTCTGAATTCTCCGAATTCAGTTTAAAAAATTTTTTATATTTGTGAAAAACAAGCTGTGCCCTATTGAGCACAGTACAAGGTATCACATTTCATGAAGGCCATGTGATGAGTGGGTTATGTAGCGAAATACCTACCATATCAACACTTTTTTTATTTCCTAACCTTTTTTCACCCGAAACGCCAAATCAAGTTGAAAATTTAAGATAATAAATAACAACTGCAAAGAAAGGTGGGGGTTGTATAAAATTTTTCTAATTATGAAGAAAGTTTTTTCATCAATAATTTTTTTTCATAATTATTAAAATTTAGGACCAGACCCACCTATCTAAGCACTTCTTACTTATTATCCCAAATTTTTAACTCTATGTAACGCTTCGTGTGGAAATAAGTTAGGAAATAAAAAAATGGCGGTAAGGTAGGAATCTGGTCACGTGGGCACTCATCAAATAACATTAAACAAGCTATAAGTATTTCTGGGAATAGAAGCGTTTTGAATGTTTTCGTAACGAGCAATTTGACTAAAATTCACAAGGCATATTAATTAGCGGCCTTAATGATGACCTTGACGGTGACATTGAATGTCATTTTAAGGTCAATTTTTTCATTGGAAACGAATTATTTGCGTCAGCAGTCGATAGTGCTGTAAGTTTTACTTTTGAATTTGTACTCAGGTAATCAGTCCAATTTAACAACCCAGAGTTATTCAAACCTTTTTTAAGTTCGAATGACCTAATAGTGACCTTCAAGGTTTTAATGTACCTACCGCTTGGGTACATGTATAAACGTAAAACTTTCCGCATTATCCATTGCAGATGTAAAAAAGGGGTCTTCTATTAAAAAAAAAGTTGACCTTGAGAAAACCTTAAAGGTCATCGTACATATCAAACTAAAGGTCAACGCTGGAATCCAGATTACGTCAAACGAATTGTTACCTATGGAAACCTTGAAAAGGTTTGTTACATTAAAGATAAATTATTATATTAATATATTTACCAACAAAATTAAGGGTAACTGCTAGTGATAAAGCCAAAGTAGAAAGGGTCCTCATTTTTCTAGCTGGTGTAAAACAGATTAATCTATTCGTAAGGAATTTTTTTTTTATTTGAGCTAATGAATATTCTGGTTCTTTATTACGTAGTATATAGTACTTAGTACATTTCTTATCTCAGAAATTTTATATGCATTAAGCATGAACAAATAAATGGTCGGCAGAATTTATTTGTTCATGCTTAAGGCATTAAATTGGCTAGATTATTTGTTAGCTTCAAGGAGAAAAAAAATTCGTTTGATTCTTTTATACTTACAAATAAAACCATAATATTTCACTAAATCGTTCTATTATGAAATATAAATTTTTTTTTTCTTAATAAACAGTAGATATTTTTTTTTGTCCACATTGGAAAAGGCCAATTTTTAATTTTTTGTATGTTGTTAATTTGTTTCTAAATTGAAAGGTAGGTTTTTTAAGTATTATTATTATATATTATTATATTACTAAGCCATTAAAATATTTTACAGAAATATTAAGACAATTTTTTTAACCTTGTCAGTCCTTTCAAACCTTGCAATCTTGAAAAATTATTTAAATCTTTTCTTTTTTTTAAATTGTAAAAAAATCTAGAATATTGATTGTAAAATCTTTTAGATTTTTCTTTGCAATTCTTTAACACCTTTGATAATTTTTTGGAATAATCGCTTAAAATTAAAATTTTTAATAAAATATTATTTTAATTTTTCCAAAGAACCTACAATTTTTTTCTTCATTTTTGTGGATCCTCACAAAAAATTTAATAATCTTTATAAGTTTTAATTTTGCTTTGGTCGTTTCAAAACTTCTAAATAACAGTTAAACTTGCTTAAATTTTTTCTAAAGTTATTCAATATATTAAATTTCATTTTTTTGATTTGAGAAAAATATGTTGAAAATTTTTTTAGAAAATGTTAACATATCTTTTTTGCTACTTAGCTACTTATAAAAAAAAGAAACATTTAAAAAATTTTCATAATTAATAATAACTTTTCTTTATTTTCTTGATATTTTGCAAAATTTAATTTACCTAAACAAATTTAAAATTTTAAGAAATTGCAAGAATCAATTTTACTTTTCTTTTAAAAAATAGGTGTTAATTTTACGCTTAAATCAATGGTTTTAATATGTATCGAAAAAAATCTTAAAGAATTTAAAGCAATTTTAAAAAAAATTTAGCATTTAAAAAATTGTTAAAAAGCTTTTTTCTAACGATAGCCAATAAAACAAGAAATTTAAAATTCCTTTTAAAATTAAATTTCGAAGCTTTTTAATTTTTTTTAATAATTTGGAAAAAGAAAACTCTTAAGATTCCAAGAAAAATTCAAATTGAATTTTTTTTTTGAATTTCAAGGTAACATTCAAAAATATTTCATAACATTTTGAATTATTTCCAAAAATGTCGGAAAAAATATAGAAGAATTTGAAAACAAAAATTTTTTAATTTTGCAAGATTACAAAAATTATAAAAAATCTAATAAATTTAAAAGACATTAAGAAAGTTTAAAAAGAAAATAAATTAATTTAAAACGTAAAATTATGTTATTCAGCCTAAAAGAAAATGTGGATTTTTTAAGATTTCAAACCAAAAATTTAAAAGATTTAAAGAATTTTTAAAGGTTTCAAGAGAATAAAAAAAATTTTTTGGATTTCTGGGAATATTATTTATTATTTTTCTGTTAACCAAAATTTATTTTAGGAGCAGGTTTTATTAAAATTTCCAAAAATTACTAAATATTTTGAAAATTTTCAACAACAAAAATCAGAAGAATTTTTAAGAAATGTTGGTATTTTGCAAACATTTTTCCAAATTTTATGATAATTTTGGGAGGTTTAAAAAAGTTTTAAAACGAATAAAAATTTTAATATATTTGTTTAAGATTTTCAGGAAGAGTTTAAACTAATTTCTTATTCATAAAAATTAATTTTTAGTTAATATTATTAAACATTTCAAATTATTTCCTAAAATATCGGAAAAGAATGTAGAAGATTTTTAAAACAAAAATTTTGTTATTTTGCAAAAATAGCAAATTGTAGAAAAAATTTAATCTAGTGCCCAACGAGTTTGGAAATTGTGTTTAAACAAAACATTTTATTATTTCAGGTATCATGCAGTAACTACTTTTCATTTTTATTTACAGTTTATTTACAAAACTTTTCAAAATTAAGTTTTAGAATCACAGTTTTTTGTTTTTTAAATTAAATTTTAAACCGAAGTTCCAAATTTAGATTAAATAAAATATAAAATAATTTGTACTAGTTAGGATTTAGCATTAACATATTTAAGAATAAAAATTTTCGGTATTTTTATTCTCTTCAGATAATTTGAAATTTTCGGAATTTTCGTTTTTCGGAAAGTACCTTTGGAAATGATTGTTTTGCTATTCTGCCATATTTAAAACTTTCAAATTTCTCAAAAATTATTTTAATACTATGCAAAATTCAAAAATTTATATGTGAGTGAAATATTAATTATTATTAATTTAGTCTATATTAAAATTAGTCGAAAAATATATGCACACTTATTTTTCAGGTTTCTCTTGACTTTTTTATATCATGCGTTGTTTATCTTACAATGTTTATTTTTTTAATTTTTTTATTTTGATAATGCTCTAACTCTCATAATTTCTTTTTGATCGAAAAATGGCAAAAGATGAAATTGTTCGTGTTTCCAAGTAATATAAATAGCCGTGCTCCTCGGCACATGCCTTAAACAGTTAAGAATATCATACAATTTTATTTGCTCCTTTAGGAGAAGCTTGGATATTCTTCAAGTATTATTTTTTCGAATGTTTATTTTATCCTAATGTACACAGCTGAAAAGCAATTTATTATGATTTTTAAACGTTTGAGTTTTTAATTTGACTAATTTTTTATAATTTTAAATTAAAACTAGATGTAATTTTTGTATTTTCGAAATACTATTTGACATCATTTTTATTATTCCGAATTCCATTTCTCTATTTCATTAAAAACTAATCATTTTAATTGTGGAATCATTATAAACCAATAATTATCTCCCGCCTACAATATTTTGGTGAGGGAAAGAGGAGTATATTTTCTTTTTTTTTTGAAAAAAGGCTACCTGCGGGATTAATGAAAAATTAAAGTCTTGAGAACCATACGAAAATGAGTTTTATTAATATTTTTATTAACAGCTCACATTCAAAATCTTAGACTGATTTTGGATCAGAATCAAGATTATTTTATCGTTTAATATTTTTCTCCGATTCTACATGAGGTTTACTCGATAATTTTTATAGATTGGGCTACGACCACCTACTGGAGTTGCATCGACTTCTGTCTGGGTCAATAAGGTAACTTTACCACTGCCCATGTTTATTTTGGCCCGTCTGCTGTACCTGCATGTTCTATAATCATAAAGATACATTCCAGCTAGAGCATTAGTACGTTCTAATATTGCAAAGATGTCACCAGCAAATGTTGATATGACAATTTGTTCTTGTGCTGGCAAAGGGAAAGGTTTATGTTTCCTATTATTCCATGCTACAATTCTAAGTTCCGTATCGGCAGGAAAAGTGTATCTTCGAAGTTCGAATACCAGGTGCGAATTTGTTTTGGAAGTAAGTCGGATAGATTCAAAATTTTCAATTCCACATCCATTTTTGTCACCAGAAGGAAGTCTGGTTGGTGGAACAATATTCTTTGTGGTAGGAGGAAGCCTTGAAGAAGAAGACGTACCTGGAGAATTGTGCCTGGCAGGAGAAAACCTCGAATGAGAACGGCTGCCAGGAGGAGACCTGGACCTGGACCTATCTGAAGGAGAAGGAGACCTGACCGGAGAACGATTTAAGTCAAGAGATACTCTATAAGATGAAGACTCGAAACTTAACTCTGCAACAAGGAAGGCAGGTCCACATTTTTCTGAAGTCCGTGAGGCAAGAGAGAATGTTGCTGATGGACAATGTGTCCGAATTTTAAAAATTATCCCTCTTTTTAAATATTTACAAAAGATTATAAAGTATCTGAGGTGATTTTAAAGTGTTTGAATAGATTTCATAAAATTCCATACAGGCTTCAGAAATTGAAAAAGACATTTGATGATATTAAACTATTATATTTACCAATAAAATTGTGGATAACCGCCAGTGATAAAACCAAAATAGAAACGATCCTCATTTTTTTAACTGCGAACTCTACTCTACTCTATCACGAAGTATGTATTACTGGCAATAGTTCTTATCTCATAAATTTTGTGTGTCTTGAGCTGAATCTTGTGTTATATTTTTATCAGATTATTTAGTCGAGAAAACTAATAAATCGCGCCTAAATTATTATAACGATAATTAGTTAGTTTTTAGGATAATGAAAATTTCGTCTGCTCCGTATATACTTAAAAAAATATATAATATGTTTTGATAAATATCTTATTTCTTAGTAACAAATATTATAAAAGTTCTAAAGTAAGGTTATTCAGAGTTATTTCTTTTAGGTACGCGATTATAAAGTTTCTTCTTGGCAATCAAAGTCCTAATATGAAATTTGTAGAGTGACATCTAAAAAGAAATACACATTTCCGATGCATTCCCGATACATTTACCGTTTTAGCAACCATTTTTTCAGGTTTAATTTTAGCATTTTGCTTATGATAAAACAGAAGATTTTTTTAAAAAAATTTTCTGAATTTGCTTTTTATTTAAGAAATATATATTTAACTTGCAAAAACTAAATTCTCAAGTAATCAGTTCATTGCTGCCCATTTGGTAGTTATCTTATTTCTCTTGGGATTTAACATTACAGTATTTTGGAATTTATTAATTAAGTGGAAAGTATTGTTTTAATTCTTTTCCTTAACTTAAAATTATGAAATTTATAAATTATAAAAATATTCATTCAGCTATTGGTGGTTTATAAAACATTTTTTCAATTTCTATGCTTCTTTTTATTTAATTTAATTCAATTTTTTATATTTTTTTCAGTGTAATCTATAAATTTATTTGGTAATACATTATATTTATACATAAAATTTATATTAATATTATTTAATACATAATTAAAATGTA
>JAAAKG020028584.1:0-19766 GCA_010014905.2 Druon quercuslanigerum | reverse complement strand
GTTTTAAAATCTTTGTAACATGTTCGAAATCTTTTCAAATTTTCTAAAAAATTTGAAATCGTTAGAAATCTGTTGTAATGCACCTTTTTAGAACTCTTTGAAATACTTTTATTCTTTTAAACCTTTTATGAATTTTAAAAAAAATCTTTGAAATATTTTCGAAATCTTTTGCAATCATTTGAAATAATTAAAATCTTTGAACTAGATGTGAAATCTTTTAAATCCTTAAATCTTTTAAAACCTTTGGGAAATCTTTGTGAAATCATGGAATTTATATGAAATCTTTAAAAAAAAATTGAAAAATCTTTAAGATCTTTGAAATCCTTAAATTCTTCGAAATCTCTGAAATCTTGGTGAAATGTTTTGAAATATTTTTAAATCTTTGTGAAATCTTTGAAATATTTATGAAATATTTCTTTAACCTTGTTTTGCGAAAACTTTTTTGTTCGCTTGAAATCATAAAAAAATTCTTTTAAATATTCTCGAATTTATTGAAATTTTTTGAAATCTTTAAGATCTTTGAAATCCTTAAATTCTTCGAAATCTCTGAAATCTTGGTGAAATGTTTTGAAATATTTTTAAATCTTTGTGAAATCTTTGAAATATTTATGAAATATTTCTTTAACCTTGTTTTGCGAAAACTTTTTTGTTCGCTTGAAATCATAAAAAAATTCTTTTAAATATTCTCGAATTTATTGAAATTTTTTGAAATCTTTGAAATAGATTGAAATCCTTACAAATGCTTTGAAACAATTGTGAATTATTTTGAAATTTTCTGTATTCTTTTGACATCTCTAAGGAATATTGATGAAATATTCTTTGAAATATTTTTTGAAATATTTTTGAAATCTTTTTTATTTATTTAAAAACGTTAAAATATTTCAAATATTCTGCAATCTTAGATATCTGAAATTTTTCTGGATATCTGAAAGTTTAAAAGTCTTTGTGACATGTTAGAAATCTTTTAAAATCTTCTAAAAAATTTGAAGTCGTTTGAAATCGATAGAAATCTTTTGTACTGTATCTTTTCTGAACTGTTTGAAATACGTTTATTCTTTTTTAAATTTTTATGATTTTTTTTTCAAATCTTTGAAATATTTGCGAAATCTTTTGCATTCATTTGAAATAATTGAAATATTTGAAATAGTTGTGAAATCTTTTGAAATCCTTAAGATTTTAATAAAATCTTTGAAATTCTCGAGAGCTTGATGGAATGGTTAAAAATCTTTGTAAAGTGTCTAAAATCCTTCGGATTTTTAAAATATTAGGGTTTTTGAAATATTAGGGTTTGTAAAATCTTTAAGATCTTTGAAATCCTTAAATTCTTCGAAATCTCTGAAATCTTGGTGAAATTGTTTCCAATATTTTTAAATCTTTATGAAATCTTTAAAATATTTGTTAAATATTTATTTAATCTTTTTTTGTGAAAACTTTTTTGTTCCTTTGTAATTATTAAAATTCTTTTAAATATTCTCGAAATTATTGAAATGTTTTGAAAGGTTTGAAATAGTTTTAAATCCTTACAAATTCTTTGAAACAATTGTGAAATATTTCCTACATGTTTTGCATTCATTTGAAATCATTGGAATGTTTAATATCTTTGTGAAATATTTTCAAATTCTGAAGACTTTGGTAAAATCTTTGAAATTCTCGAAAACTTAGTGATTGAAATATTTTGAAATCATTATGAAATGCTTGAAATATTTAATAAATATTGATTTAATCTTTGTTTGTGAAATCTTTTTGTGTTCGTTCGAAATCATTAAAATCTTCTCAAATTTATTCGAACCTTTTGAAATTGTTCAAAACCTGTGAAATGTACTGAAATCTTTTAAATCTTTTGAAATTTGTTAAATTCTTCGAAATACTTGTAAAATATTTCCCACATCTTTCGTATTCATTTGAAATAAATAGAATATTTGAAATCTTTGTAGAATCTTTTAAAATTTTTAAAACAAATGTGAACTCGTTTATAACTTTTGAAATATTTTGTATTTTTAACCTTTTTAAAATTTTTGAAATATTTGTGAAATCTTTCCAAAATCTTTTCTATTCGTTAAAAATCATTGAATTATTTGAAATCTTTGTGGAATCTTCTGAAATCTTCTACAAAATTTGAAATAATTTAAAATTTTTGAAATATTTTGAAATCTTTGAAATCTTTGAAATCAGGTGCACTACAGTACTTCGAAATCGTTTTATTTTTTTGACATCTCTATGAAATTTTGATAAAATCCCTGAAATATTTGGGAAATCTTTTGAAATCTTCTAAACTTTGAAATCGTTAAAAATCTTGGAAATCTGGTGTGCTGCACAATTTTTTAAATCCTTGGAATTCTTGTATTATCTTGTATTCTTAATGAAATTCTTATGAAACCTTTGAATTCTTTGCAAAATCTTTGCATTCATTTGAAATCATTAAAATATTTGAAATCTTTATGGAATCTTCTAAAAGTTTTTAAAATTGTATTAAAATCTTTGAAATCTTTGTGAAATGTTTCGAAATATTTTTAAATATTTTTAAAATATTTCTGCAATCTTTGTTTGTGAAATGTTTTGTCTTAGTTTGAAATCATTAAAATATTTTTAAATCTCTCAAATTTATTCAAACCTTTTGAAATTGTTTAAAATCTTTGAAATCTTTTAAAATCCTTATTAATTCTTTGCAATATTTTTTTAATCTATCAGTAAAATATTTGAAAACTTTGTAAAATACTTTGAAATCCTCTGAACAAAGTTTTAAAATTATTATACTAAATTAAATTTAAATTTAAATTAAATTATTTTATATTTTTAAAAAAAAGGATGAATCTTTAACAACACTGTTGCATTCACATCATAATAATTAAATTTTTAACAAAAGAAAATTAATTTACAAACAAAAATATACTTAATAGGTCACTATTCAATCAACATAAAATAATTGGGCTTTCTTGTGATAAATAAATAACATTTTTGATCATTTATAAATTAAAAAATAAAAGTTTCAATAAATATTGAAGCATATTTTTAATACTTTTCAAGTACTAAGTTCGAAAAATGAAAATTTTGCTTAGAAAAGAAAAGATAGTTTTATGTACGATAAAAAATGTAATCAATTTGGAAAATTAAACCTAAGAATAATCGGGTAGAGAAACTTACGCGAAAGAAGAACTGTTTGTATTTTTTAAATTATCTCGGGCAGTTTAATTGAAAATTTCACATTTTTATTATTGTTTTTAGCAATTTTCTATTAGTAGGTTTTAAACAAAAACTTTTCACTTTTTGTCCGATTTTCAATTAGAGTCAGGTAAAACTTAATCAATGTTAACAAAAATAATTGTTTAAAGAATTAATTATTATGTATAATAATATTCTCTTTGAATAATGTAAAAAAGTTGCGGCTTTTCTGAAATTTTCAACTGTTTCCATTATTTATAATAATATTCTCTTTAACCGAATTTTTCAGCTTTTCTTTTTACTTTTTAGTTCGGAACAAAGAAAAAATATTCATATACATTTAAAAAAATGTGTCTCATCAACTACTTTAGGGAAAATTTACATTTCATATGATCCATGTAGAAAATTTGAAGAATATTTCAAATATTTGGTTTATTTCAGAAAAATATATGAAAAAAGAAGAAAGATATCGTTTAAAAAATTATTTTCTCTATTGCTTATTTATTATTAATTCATACCTAAAAGGGCAAATTAAAATTAAACATTCTTTGAGGAACTATTTTTTTAACGTGCTTTAATTATTACCCCACTAATTAAAAAGTGGACAAAAGTTAACAATTTTAGAAAAAACCGCAACTATTTGGTATTAATATAGAAGGAAGTAGCTATAATCAATATTAAATTGTTTAAACAATATTTTTTCTAAATTGAATGAAATATTTACTCACTCCAAGTGAAAAGTGGACAAAATTGATTAATTTTGAATCAAAAACCCACAATTTCTAGCAGTATTCAAAAAGAATAATATTAAAATTAAAAATAAATTTTTTAAATAATTATGATTGTTAATAATAATTAATACCTCACTCTAATTGAGAATTAGACAAAAAGTGGACTTTTTTTTTAAGAAACCGCGACTATCTGTCTATTCTAAGACAAAATTTCTAAAAACAATAATATATTGTTTAAAAAATTATTTGATGTATTAGAAACAATTTTGCAAAAAAACTGAAAAAAAATCAAAATTAGCTTCAAAAACTATTTAAACCGCTTTTTTCACGTATGGGGTTTTATTGAAACCCTATAAACCAGATTTATGGAGGTGATATTTAAAAAAAAAAAGATTCTGAATCTATAATCGCCTAAAAATTATAAAAAAATAATTATAAGCTGACTTTCGTATTATAATTCCTAGAATAATTCCTACAATGATTTCCTATAATCGCAAAAAAAGATAAAACTATCACTGTAGATTTAAATTGATTTTTCTGTAATAATTCGAACAAAAATTTCCTATAATTACGAAATTATTATAGGAAAATCAGTATAGGCTTAAAATAATTCTCATTTTTTTAGAAAATTTTTGACTTTTAAACCCTAAAATATGAATTATCAACGAAAAAGTTCATTTTCAACTAAGAAAGATAAATTTCCTACCAAATTGTTGAATTTTCAACAAACTAAAAATTAATTTTCAGTTACTTTTAGAATATTTTACAACTAAAGACGAATTCTTAACAAAATACTTTAATTTTAAACCTACAAATATAAATGTTCAAATGAAAAAGACAAATTTTTAACGAAAAAAGATGTTTCATTTAAGAAAGAAGAACAATCAATAAATTGTTGATTTTCCAAGAAAATAGTTGAATTTTTGTGTACAAAAGACGATTACTCTACACAAAAGTTTAATTTTCAAAACTGTTGAATTTTCAACAAAAAAATCCATGAATTTTTTAAAAAAGCTTCTCACGTAATTTAAGGGAATCTGTATTATCATCAGACGTAGTTACCGTCGATCAGGGTAGATATTATTCCACAAGCCGTGAAATTAAAAATCAATACTATCGATCAAGTTAACTATTCAAATAACAGAAAATTATAGGAAATTATTTTAGGAAAATCAGTATCGGCTTAAAATAATTTTCCTAACATTTTTTCGCCGATTGCAGAAAATTATTATAGGAATCGTTGATCAAAAGGTTCTGTTTTTTTTAACAGGGAACTTACATCCTGGAAAACTTCGGGACTGATTTGAGCGCCAAGACTGGTGAGAATTCCGCTACGACATCCAGAACTGCCTTTACTTTTGCAACAAGATTCTGGAATCTTGTAGGTTTTCGAATCAGCAGATACTGAAAAGCTCATGTGTTCGTTTGGATGGTCTCTGGAATATCTACTCGCAGCCCAATCTGAGGGTCCAGAAGCTCCACAGCAGGAAAATCCGTTTTGAACAGTGTCGACGATTGCAGTCCTATCATCAAATCCAAGCATGCCATATTCTTCCTAGCAGGTGAAGAAGAAATATAATAAATTATTATTTTTAAAAAATTGCTTCATTAGACAAAAAAGTTTATGTTTAAACGAAAAATGACGATTTTTCAACCAAAAAATACTAATTTACTAAAAAAGGACAGAAATTTATTTTAAAAATGTATTATTTATTTTTAAAAAACAAATCGTCAATAATAGAGTTTAATTTTCAACAAAAAAAGATGCTTCATTTGAGAAAGAAGAAAAATCAATAAATTTTCAACAAAATAATCCATGAATTTTTTTAAAAAGCTTCTCATGTAATTTAAGGGAATCTGTATTATCATCAGAGGTAGTTACCATCGATCAGAGTAGATATTATTCCACAAGCCGTGAAATAAAAAATCAATTCTATCGATCAAGTTAACTATTCAAATAACAGAAAATGCTTAACGTCATTATTGGCTCACTGAAAAATATATTTTAAAAATTTTCTAAATTACATTTTTTTTGAAAAAAGGTCTGTTTACTTCGCTTAACTGGAAACTGAAGTACAGAACTTCCAAATTCCGGTCGGATGTTTATTAAATTAGACTATTAGAGAAATGCACGCTATCTCAAGCCAGGTGTTACATTGATGATACGAGTAATTTAAGGGAATCTGTATTATCATCAGAGGTAGTTACCATCGATCAAGTTACCACTCGTTAAAAAAAATCGCAGAAAATTCTAGCCAGGTAGACGTGAAAGCTTAAAGTCTCCCGCATTGAACGATATATATATTATTGTTTCAAAAAATGTTTTACTCTGGCGCTGATGTAAAACGTGTCAAAAAACGAGGTTTTTGAGGCACTTCTTTTAAGTCACGACTTTCGCGACTTCCCAAAACGAGCTGGAAGTCTTAAAAAATCTGAAGAAAATCACAAATGCTTCTCAAGGTGTCTAGAATGCAACGCAGTTTTCGAAATTTCGAAATATCAAACTGTTTGCTAATTACAGACAGTTTTCCGCAAAATCTTATCTTGGACAGAAATAATGATAGGGAGCTGGTTTATGGCTTAAAATGTTTACTGTCAAAGATAAGATTTTACGGAAAACGGTCTTAATTAGCAAACAAGTTTGCATTCTAGACACCTTAAGAAGCGTCTGTGAATTTTTTCAGATTTTTTAAGACTTCCAGTTTTTTGGGAAGTCTCGAAAGACGAGGCTTAAAATAAGTGCCTCAAAACTCTCGTTTTTTGTCACGTTTTACATCAGCGCTAACGTAAAAAATTTTCTAGGAAAACAACATTTATATCATTCAGCGCGTGAGACTTTAGACTTTCACGTTTACCTGGCTAGAATTTTCTGCGATTTTTTTTGAGCGAGTGGTGAGCGCTCAATGTGAGGGTCACGAACTTTTGACGCCGACTTTAAAAAAATGCATTTTAAACCAGAAATATAATAGTAAACCTTTTAATTTTATTTTTCACAAAAAAAAATCAATTTTTTAACCAAACTGGTGAATATTCAAGCCAGAAATAATTTTTTTTATACAAAACAGTTAAATTTCAACCAAAATATTAAAATTGTAGCCAAAAAGAAGAATTTTCAAATAGTTATATTATCAACCATAAAGATTAATTGTCAACAAAAAATGTATCACCTGATATTTCAACAACAATAAATATTTTAATTTTCAATCAAAACAAATTGAAAAAAAGACAATTGTTCTACAAAACTGTTGAATTTTTAACCTCAAAAGACGAGTTTTCAGTCAAATTTTAGACTTTTCTATCAAAGAACATTAGATACATACCAGAATAATTAAAATTCCGAAAGAATGGATGATTTTTCAGTTAAAAAGGGCCAATTTTGAATGAAAACTAAAAAAGTTCAAATTTTTATTAAAAAAATTAATTTTCAAACAACAAAACAAACTTGAAACCAAAAAGATGAATCTACAACCAAAAAGATACAAGTTCTATAATTATTCTGAGCCAAATCATCGAATTTTCAAAAGTTTTATATTTTAACTAAAAGATATGTGAATTTTATACCTAAAAAGAGGAACATTTAGCCAAAAAATTAATTTTTCTACCAAAAAACAATAAATTTCTGCCAAAATAGTTGAATTTGTAACAAATTACACCAATTTTCAACTGAAAAATACTAATTTTCAAAAAAATAATTTACTCATCAATCAAAAATAATTCTAACCAAATTCTTGAAGTTTCAAGACAAAAAGCCGAATTTTCTACAAAAAAGTTGAATTTCCAGCCCGAAAATATCTTTTTTCCAAAAAGTTAAATTTGCAAACAAAAAGATGAACTTTCAAAAAAATAATTAATTTTTTAAAACGAAGTTCAACTTGTAAAAAAAAATATGACTAAGAAAATAACTGAATTATTAAATAAAAGAGATTTTTTCTAAACCAGAAATATAATAGAAGACTTTTCAGTTAAAACGAATTAACTTTCACCCAAAAAGACGAAGTTTTAACAAAAGAGTCGAATTTTCAGATAAAAAAAGACCAGCTTCAATAAAAAGTTAATTTTCAACCGAATATTTTAATTTTCTACAAAAATAGTTAATTTTCACCCTAAAATGACGAATTTCACAAAAACAAAAAATGAATTTTTTACAAAATTGACGAATTTTTAACTAAATATTAAAGTTTGAAACCAAAAATATAATAGTAGACTTTTTAATAGGGTTAGAACCCATGTCTTCAGATTTGCCGGTTTGGCAGCAGAAAATCAGCAACAGCACCAGACTGGCTATCCGAAGACCCGGGTTCAAATCTCAGCTAGAGAGATATTTTTTTCACCTAAAATATTCTAATAATATATTTACCTTTACAGTTTCGGCGAAGGATTTTCTAACCAGGTCATCCAATCGTTCTCTGTTAGTGTAAAGCCAAGCTCCGGCAGCAATTTGAGCAACAATCACAACCAGCAGCAAACTGAAGAAGGTGACGAGCATACATTGTGATTCCTTGAAGGCTCCGCAACATCCCATGAAAGCCACAACCAGCATTAAAATTCCGGCACCGAGAAGAATATAGAGACCTATATTAAAATGATGTTCCTCTTCTGATAAGGACACCAGGAATGTTCGGTCTGTCAGCATCCATCCTGCCAAAACAACTGCGGCCAGCCCAACAGCCTGAAAAATAATTAATTCAATAAATAATCATTTAACTAAATTTTTAAACATGTAAAATTTTTAATTTCATGAAAACTTAATACTATAAATTGGTTACACTATGGCGTAGCGTAAAATACAAATTTCAGAAATTGAAAGACCCAGTGGTTCTCCTTGACTTCGAGAAATGAACCATGCTCGTTATCGAATCTCCTGACCAAACAAAGTTTTTTTTTTTTATTTACTTTAAAATTACAGGTAGTATTAAAAAATTTTTATATTGAAATTTGTAGATTCGTATGAAACAAATTTTTAAAAAACTAGAACCATTTTTATAGGAAAACATAAATAAATACAATACGTTGCGAGAAAAAATCACAGTAATTTAAAATTTTTACACTTCAGTACAATATTAATTTTTTTAAATTAATTACATAATTATTAAATTAATTAATTTCAATTATTTAATTATTTTTCATACACAGTTTTTGGTATTAAATGACAATAAGAAATTTAGGTAATTCATGTATTGATTCTTTTTAGTTTTATTACTTTTTAGTATTTTAGAGGTAACAAGAAAAAATTCAAAAATTTTTGTTAAATTTTCAATTTCAGTATTTCCGCAAAATATTGCTTGAGAAAATAGTTTTTCTAATTACATTATTCCCTGATAATTAGTAACGGAAATCTTTAAAAAAAATAAACATACTTTTCTGAGAATAAACGAACCTCCAGATTCTAAGATTAAATATTTTCAGTATCCAGGTTTTTCTAAAGTTTCTTTCTTATCAGAATATTTCAAAATTTTTATTTTTGTAAAATTTTCAATTTTATTAATTCCGACAAATATTGGCTGTAAGAATAGTTTTTCTGATTACATTAATACCTAATAATTTGTAACTATTAAGCTGCTTATTCGAATTTTTATTTAAAACTTAATTCATAAAAGAAAATTTTTAAATAACAAACTAAAAAAATCTATTATTCAGCTTTGAATTTTTCCGCCGTTCTCTAAAAGTCATACGCTTGCGCAATGCACATTTTAAGTTACATTTAAAAACTTTAATTTAAATTTTGATATTTTGTTAATCATATGTGGCTTAGTAATTTGCCTCATTAATGAAATTAAAAATATAAATATTTTCCTTCATAAACTTGCAAGCTCGAGGTAAAAAAAAAGAAAACAAGTGAAATTATTCGCAAGAAATGGTTGCATTTGAAATTCGAGGAATTCAAATCAACGGTTGGTTAACTTGTTGGAACCTGTCTATTTCAGTGTATTTCGCTTGCTTTCCAATATCAACAATGTCGCGTTCGCTCCGTGAATTCAGGTCGAAAAGTGACAATTTTCGAAAGTTTTAAACCAAATTCGATTAAATTATTGGATTAAAAAAATATCCGGTCAATATTAAACAATAATTTCTGAAAATCAAAGTGAATTTGTAGTGATTTTTGCTGATTGGATTGAGAGGTTATGGACGCTTAATTTTATCACGTTCGTTTGGAAACAAAAGTTCCTTTTTTCCATTTTTGCACGAAAAGTTGGCAGATTTTGGATTCAGAGAGAAGAAAATCGACACTACAGTGCCTTCAAGATATTTTTGTGTTTGTTGTGTTTCTGTTTCCTTGCCATGAGCACATGACCTTCGGGGGTTATTTTTCCTTGAGTCAGAGGATTTGTGTTGACATTTTCTAGCGGCTACATCCAGGATAAACACTATCGATTTCGAGAATTGCGTTTGCTGGATTTTTACCACATTTTCAGGACTGGATTGTATTTTTTTCGATTCTTTAAAGATAATAAGCGTAAGTTTAAGTAGGCTATTTTATATATTTGGTAAAAAATATCAACTTTGAGATGTATGCCAGAATCTGCATCTTATTTTTGTGGTCCAGTATTCTTTTTGTTTCGGCTTTATTACTTTTTTCCTAAACATATCAAAATATTAAACCAAATTCGATTGTTTTTCAAGTGTTCGTGTCTTCCAAAATACATTGTGGTCCAGGCATTTTAATTGAGGAATACACTTCTGGAGTGAAAATTATTCTTGAAACTTAATTATGTTAATTTAGCGTTTCCTTAAGACTTTATACGCTTTTTCCTATTCCCCCTTTTTCCTGTTATTCCTCTTTTTCGCTTTTTTTTTTGTTTAAATCCGAACTGTTGAAAAATTCTCAAATTTTTGAAAAATTATTTTGAATTGAAACAGTTTTTGATAAGGCTTTTTCATAGAAAAATCCACTACTGTATTTTTGGTTCAAAATTCATCTCTTTTTGTTAAAAAATTTCATTATTTTGTTAAAAATTTCATTATTTTGTCGAAAATTCAACTATTTTGTTAAACTCGTCTTATTTTGTCGAAAATTCAATTTTTTTTAGTTAAAAACTTGTTTTTTGAATTAAAAATTCATCTTTTGGTAAAACAATCATCTTTTTTGGTAAAATTTAATTCTTTATAATCTGCTGTTAACCTACTGTTTAATTTTTTTTGGGGAAGTCAACAACTTAGGTAAAAGTAAAACTATTTTGTTAACCACATTTTTTTGTTGAAAATTCATCTCTTTGGTTGAAAGCTTAACTGTTTTGTTAAAAACCCGTTTTTAATAGAAAAATCCACTACTGTATTTTTGTTTCAGAAGTCATCTCTTTTTGTTGAAAATTTCATTATTTTGTTGAAAATTCAACTATTTTGTTAAAGTCATCTAGTTTGGTCGAAAATTCAATTTTTTAGTTAAAAATTTGTTTTTTTAATTGAATATTCATCTTTTCGTAAAAAAATCATCTTTTTGGGTGAAATTTAATTCTTAATAATCTACTGTTTGAAGATTGAACTATTTTGTTGAAAATTTCTTTTTTTTTAAATTAACTTTTTAACTCAAAATTTAAAAATTCCGTTTTTAGTTAAAAATTCATCGTTTTCAGTTGAAAATTCAACTATTAAATTTTGAATGGATTATTCCTCTTTTGGCCTTTTAACTGAAAATTTCACTGTCGAAATATTAATAATTGTATTGATATAAATATTGAAAATATAAATAATGTTATTAATAATTAATACGCAATTTTTGGTGGAAACATAATCTTTTTGATTTAAAAAAAAGAACTACATGGTTGAAATTTGAAGTACTTTGTTAAAAAAAATTTTTTTAGATGAAATTCCATCTCTTGGGTTGAAAATTCGTCTTTTTTGGAAAAAAATTAATCTTCTTTAATAAAAGTGTAATTACTTAAGTGGAAATTAGAATACATTGTTAGAAATTTATTTTATTATTAGAAGATCGAACTCTTCGGTTAAAAATGTTACTATTTTGTTAAAAATGAGCTTGTTTTGTCGTTCGAAATAAATACTTTCAACTGCTAATTTAAGTTTTTTTTCTCGCTGAAAATTCAATGTTTTTATTTAATTATTTAACTATTTGGTAGAAAATTAAATTTGGTTTGAAAATTTATATTTTTGGATTCCAAATTTTCTTTCTTGACCGAAAAAATCCGACTAATATTTGCCAATTTTTCTTTTTGGTTTAAAAATTCTTGTCTTTTATTTAAAAATGGAACTATTTAAATACAAAATTAATCTATTTTGATTGATGATTCAATTATTTCCTTGAAAATTCTAATATGCAACTATTGAGTTTTAAATTGCACTTTTTTGTTAGAAAATTAAATGTTTTCTAGGGAATTTGTTTTTTTTTGATTTAAAATTCAACTATTTGGTTGATTTTTTCTTTTTAAACGGAAAAAATCTTTCTTTAAAAATTCGTCTTTTTGATTTGCACATTTATCTTGGTAAGTTAAAAGTCCAAGTGCATATTCGGATAAATATCCAACTTTTTTTTATAAAAAATTCATTTTTTAGATTCGAAGTTCAACTATTTGGTTTTAAAGTCAACTGCTTGGTTGAAAATAGCTTTTTTTTTTTTTTTAAATTCAACCATTTTGATAAGAATTCATCTTTTTTTCTTTGAAAATTAATATTAAATTAAAAAACAATGTTTTTTTTGGATAAGTAGGATTATATTCATCGATTTAATTATTTTGCTGAAACTCCTTGTTTCTTTTTTTTGGAAATTAAGTTTTTTAATTGAAAATTTAATTAGTATATTTTTGGTTGAAATATCAATTATTAAATTATTTTTTGATTATTTCTTTGTTTTTGTTAGGAAATTAACAACTTCTGTAAAAGTTAAACTATTTTGTTAAAAACTAGTTTTTCAAGTTAAACTTAATTTTTTGAACTGACAATGTAACTGTTAAATTATAAATTCAAATAACTGAGTAAACCTTAAACTTGTTTCTTGAAAATGCAGTTTCTTGATTAAGATTCAAAACTTTAGTTAAAAATGTATATCTATGGTTGAAACTAAGGTTTTTTTGGTTGGAAATTAATTTTTTTACCTGAAAATGCAACTATTCTATTTTTGATTGAAAATGCATCTTGTTTAGTTGAAAATTTAACTCTAATGTTAAAAAATCGCCCTTTTTGTTTGAATATTGTATTGTTTCTTAACTAGAAAAAGTTTCTTAGTTGCAAATTAAAATCTTGTTTAAAATTAGTCTTTTTTAGTAGAAAATTCAATTACTTTGTTAAAAAACTGTTTTGTTCAAAATTTAACTTTTTGGTAGGAGATTAATTATTTTAGCTGTAACTTTACCTCTATATTTCAAAATTCTCTTTTTTTTTTGTTAAAAATTTATTTGTTAACTAAGCACTTAACCACTTTGTTAAACTTTTTTTTTATTTGTTGAAAATTTATATTTTTCGTTTAAATTTCATGTATGCTGTCAAACATACCTCTTCTTCATTAGAAAATTAATCTTTTTGTTTAGAAATTCATCCATTTGGCTTAAAGTTCATCCGTTTCAGTTAAATACTTTTTTTTTGTTAAAACTTAATTTTTTAACTATTGAATTTTTTGTTGAAATTTTATCTTTTTTAGTGAAAAATTCGTCATTTTTTACAGAAACTTAATCTTTTTGTTTGAAACTCCATCACTCTAGTTAATGCAAATTCGTTTTTTCAATAGAAAATGAATTTGTGATCCGAAAATGTAACTATTCCATTTTTAGTTGAAAAATTATCTTTTTTGTTGAAAATTAAATTATTTATTTAGACTTTCACGTGTTTTGTTAAAAAATCGTATTTTTTGCTGGAATTTAATTAAGATATTAGGAGATTGAAATGCTTAAAATTGATATTAATATAGTACCCGCAAAGAATATATTTTCTTAAAAAATCTCCTGACTTCCCTTTCCTTTAAATTATTAATGTCAAATATTCACTGAATTTTAAGTATCTGAAGATAAAATAAAAATTGATTTTAATTATTATTTAAATTTATACTCTAGGAACAAATTCAATAAATGACTAATTATGTTTTCAGTATTATTTAATTATTAAATAAAAACCTGGTAAAAACACCCTTATTATATTTCGGGTTAGAATGTTATTTCTTGATTGAAATATAATTGAGAAAAGCCCGAATAAAAAAAAAACGAGTTTATAAATTAGGATGTATTAGCTTAGACCGTTTTTTTTAATCATAAGAAAGGCCAAAATTTGTTAACGTTTCAAATCTGCGCTTGACTTTAATCCTTTTTATTTTGAATAGTCTTTTATTTTTAAAAAATATTTATTTTAAACAAATAAGCTTTTTCTACAATAAATATTTAAAGAATCATTTTTTAAGTATAAGAAACGGTCTACAATTTCAGATGCTGTGGAAAAGAAGCTTCTAAGAAAGCTTGAAAATTGGGATCTTGAAATCATCCCGAAAAATCGCCCAAAGTAGGATTTTTATACCTGAAAAAACAAAGCAGGTCCGTTGAATGCGAGTGTTGGAACGAATATAATTTGACTTTTTTTTAGATATTGCTAGAGATGCAGGTAGTTTTTCCCGGTGTGAAACTTTAGATTTTTAAGCAGATGGGATTTTATCTTTGGATTTGTAGAAAGATATTCTATCCTAAGATAGTGCTTGATTTTTTAAGCGACTTAAAGTGAGCACTAGGTAAAACTGGCAGGACAATAATTCTCATGAAAAAATAAAGGAGCAGCATGCTGTCAGCTGCTATCAATAACTATTTATTTTGTTATAAAAAGATAGTTATTTAAGGCCTATTATCCACGTCATTATGTTGATTTTTATGGAATTTTTCAACAAGTACTTTGTTTTTTTTTACAGTTGTGAACTTGAAAGAACAAACATTTTAAGACTATAAAGATGTTATTAGTTTTATCACTTTTTATTATTTACAATTATTTTGTAAATAATTTAAAAACATCAAAATATATCTGAGCTCGTAAAAATGCTTGAAATAGTTTTTATATTATTTTGTTAGAACTTAAACATATTTTAATTATCACTTTTTGACTTTTGGCCCGCTAAAGCAACTACTTTTTCACTTTTTCTTTAAACATATTTTAAAACTCATTCGAGATTTCGAATGATTTCCAAGATTAAAACACTTTTAAAGGATTTTTAAAAGATATTAAACTTCACAAAATGTTTTTGATTTCAAAAGATTTGTACGGATTCCATAAGATTTAAGGGATTGTAAAATTTTCAAAAGTTTTTAAAATATATGGTGAATTATAGATGTCCCGGAAGTTAGATCGTCAAACGTTTTTTTCTCGAAAAAATTAAACTTGTGCTAATTTGTGCTAGACTTGTGCTCACTTGTGCCGTAAACGGTTTTTTGAAAAATCAAAAATTACGGGCACAATTTTTGAAAAACTTTTTTTTCTTGTTAGATCCGCAACTTCTTACTAGAGCAAAAAAATGGTTGTGCTAGGCGGCTCGAAGTATACAAAATTTGGCGCAGGAAAGAATAATTCCAAAAACTTAACCATTCAACAAAAAAAATTTTTATTATTTTTAAAATTTTGGAAAACTATATATAACTATATTAAAACTCAAAATGTAAAACTCAAAAAAATAAAAGATCCAAAAATAGTCAAATTTAAAAAAAATAAAACTTGTGCTGAGTTGTGCTCGACAAATTCAAACTTTATTCCCGTTAAACAAAATTACGTGAGATCAACAACTGTCATATTAAAACTCAAAATGTAAATCTCAAAAAAAAAAAATAAATAAAAAAAATAGAGATTCGAAAAAATAAAACTTGTGCTGAATTGTGCTCGTTACATAAATTTATTATTCAGCACAAGTTTTTGTTTTTTGAAATTGGATTATTTTTGGGCTTTGTATTTTTTGAGTTTTACATTTTGAGTCTTTATTTTTTGAGAGTTGTTGATCTCACGTAATTTTTTTCGAATTAATAAACAGTACTTTTTCCAAACTCATATCAGCACAATTTTTATTGTTTTCGAAATTTGTCTTTTTTCTGAGCTTCATATCTTCATTTTTTATATGAGAACTGTTGATTTTAAATAATTTTTTAAAATAATAACTACATTTATGGAGCACAATTCAGCGCAATTGTAGATTTTCCGAATTTCTATTTTTTTTTTAATTTTTACATTTTGGGTTTTAGCATGACAACTTTTGTTCTTACGGAATTTTGATAGAGGAAATACAGACTAATTCTTAGGCATTTCATTAAATTCTTTTGAATTCCAATGAAATTTCCTAAACGTATTTAAAATTTACCGAATTCAATTTTTTTAATACATTTTTGAATTGTTTTTAATTCACTTAAATGTTTATAAATTTTTAAGAATTATCCTCAATTTTATGTATTTTTTTCGTCGTTTTTTAAAAATATTTTTAAATTTTGTTTTGAATTCACTTAAATTCTATTAAATTCGTACTAAATTCTATTCACTCCCACTTTATTCAATTCAATGGAAGTTTTGGGATTTTTTAATTTTTGTTTATTTAATCAAATTCTTATAAATTCACTCAAATTTTATCTAACCAATCTAACTTGAATTGTTTTTGAATTTATTATGAATTTTCCTTTTTTTGTCAATTGAACCGTGACAGCTGTACAAATGGCAAGAGATTACAAAATTTTTATAGGACTTCAAAAAGAAATTAAAAGATTACATCATATTTTAAAGAATTTCTAAAGATTTCAAAAGGTTAACAAAATTTAAGATTTCAAGATATTTCTATGAATTTCAAAATTTTTAGTATCAAGAGTTTTAAAAAGATTTTCCAGTTTTATAAGAATTTCTAGAGGAAATTGACAGATTTCAAACGCTTTTAAAAGATTTCAAACGCTTTTAAAAGATTTCAAATGCTTTTAAGAGTTCAACGGATTTAAAAGCTTTGAAGGTATTTTTAAAGATGAGAAAAGATTTTACGTGATTTTTTTATTTTACCCCCTAAATTTATATCTTTTGGTACAGAAATACTGCCATAATTTTTTTTATCGTTTAGTGGTTCCGCTAGGCAGCTTTAGACCTACAAATGAATTTTCATGGTTTTCGAATTTTTTAAATACAAATTTAAGTTTTAAAAATTCTTTTACCGCTAAGAAGTATTTGTAATTTAATGAGGAATAATTCCTAATTTTATTAAACAAAATTTGTGATTTTTTACAGTTAATGATATTTTTTGTTTAATAAAATTTAGGGATTCATTAATAAGTAACAAATACTTTCTAGGGGTCAAAGAATTCCTTTACCTATAATTTTTCTTTAATCGACAACCTAAAATGGCCTAGCGGAACCTCTAAACAGTTTTTTAAAAATATAAAAAAAATGTATGGAAGTATTTTTTCACCAAACAGAAGAAATTTAGGGGGTAGCATTTTCAAAAAACAAATTTAACCAGATTTAATAAATAGTCAGATAGAAGAAAAAGACGTATTGATTCGTCTTCGAAAGATCTATGTGCGCATTTTTAAACAATTTTTTGCACAATTAAATTATTTGTGAATAATTCGGAACTTTGAAAATTATTGTTTAATGCTGAGCAATTGTGATAAACAAAATAAATGTTAGATCGATAAACCAAAAACAACTATTGGTTCGTCTCCGAAATATCTAGATGCGCCTTATTTAGTTTATCCCGTTTTCTATAAAGTTAAATAATTGTTTAATAATTTTAAACTTTGGAAAGCATGATAAAAAACTAAGCGTTACAATAAAAAAACTAAAAATACCTTTGGATTCGTTTTAGAAATATCTAATCCAAATTTTTTTTTAGTTTTTTTATTGGATGTTTAGTTTGTTTATAATTAATCATAACAGTTTCAAATAAGATCCACCTAAATCTACGCTTATATAGAAAAACATAAAACAATTGTTAACAACATTAAAGAAAAACCCACAAAGATATTTTCAAAAGGATAAAAACTCCTGTAAAAAGACAAGAATCCAAGGACCAAATTTGGATCACAAGAATCAAACAAAAAATGCTCCAATTGTAATCTGAAAAAAATCCTTGTTAAAAACAAAAATTTCATACAAAACTAAAAAAAGAGGAAAGAAAAATGAGGAGGAAACCAACTACATCTTCTTCCTTCTCTTTTCCTTTCTTTCGTCTTTCCTATTTTTATTATTATCAGATCACAAAAATAGAATATTGAAAAATAAAAAATAAAATTATATTACCAACGTTTCGGCAAAAACAAAGCACCATTATCAAGACAAAAAAATATAATATAAAAATTCAAGCTAACAGGAATAACACCTCCACGATGCTCACTCCCTGCCACACAAAAATCTTGTGAGGGTCGGAAAGGCAAACTAATAGTAAACAAACCTGAAAATAGAAATGACCTCCAATCCAAGTCAACCTAATCAAAATTAAATAAATTTAAATGAGATTAACTACCTCCAATCCAAGTCAGCTGAATCAAAATTTAAGAAAGTTAAATTTAAATTTCAAATCTTAATCTTTAAATCTTTTTTATTTTTGCATGAATTTTTTGTTTTTAACAAGGATTTTTTTCAGATGATAGGATTCTTGTTTTTTTACAGGAGTTTTCATCAATTTGATAATTGGACGTTATATGAGATTTTTAATTTGGTTTTTAATCTAATTTACACTACCGTCGGAAATTATGAGATCGATTGACGCAAGCACTATTAAAAATCACTGCTGGCTTTGAACCACGATAACTGAGCGAAAAAAAAAATGATAGGGCATTTAAAAAAAACAGTTGGAAAGCCTATAAAATTCCACGTCTAGTAATGTCAAACAGATTTTTTTTGATCTGTTGAAGAGAATACAGCTCGTGATACGTTTTTAAAAAAATTCTAGATTTTCTACAATTTTGTACCTCGACTTCAAGTTTAAGCATGACCTAGGAAAATTCTTGCAAAAATCTGAAAATTATACGACATAGAGCCTGAAATTTTATCTTTAATTTAAGCCAAATAAATTTTCAAAATGTTTATCGGTTCCCGAGATACGATTAAAAATTTCCAATCGTATCTGAGTTGAATTTTAGTCGACGATCGTTCTCGGCCGGTCTGCTGCTCGCCTCCTTCGTTGAGGCAGGACCGAATGGGCCACGCACAGAGGTGGTGCTTGATTAGGGCTCTCTTATACTTTTGATTCTGCTCATCAGTAATTTTCATTTTAAATTATTGTCAATTTTTTAAATTATTTACAATTATTTCAATTCAAAATCATCAAAGTTTTTTTTATTTGTAAAAATTTTTATCAACTAGAATATTAATAAAAATTTAGATATATTCTTACAAGAGTAAACTATTTTTCAAACGAATTAAGCAGCTAAATTCTAAATAAATTATTTATATGAAAAACACTCCAAAATATTAAAAGTGAATAATAATAGAATTTTCAAAGTAAATTAAATACAAAACAGTGCGTAGTTGTAATGAAAACTATATTGCTGAAAATGTTGGAGTATCGAATAATAGTGAAAATTTAGATGGATAGGTGCAAAAAAACGAATTTATATATAGTAAACCAAAAAGGAAATATGTAAACCATTTAATAGAAATTGAAGTTATAATAATATATAATAATAATTCTAATATTATTCACTTTTAATATTTTTGAGTGTTTTCGATATAAATAATTTATTTAGAATTTAGTTGCTTAATTCATCATTTTTTTATTCTTTAAGATCGAAATAATTCTGAATTTAAATGATTGTAAATAATTAAAAAAACAATAAATAATTTTTAAAAATTATAATAATTTGAAATTAAAATTACTGATGAGCAGAATCAAAAGTATAAGAAAACCCTAATCAAGCACCACTGCTGTGCGTGGTCTATTCGGTCCTGCCTCAACGAAGGAGGCGAACAGCAGACCGGCCGAGAACCGTGATCGTCGACTAA
>JAAAKG020028583.1:0-44786 GCA_010014905.2 Druon quercuslanigerum | reverse complement strand
TCGCTCCGTGTCCTCAGGGTGCACGAGACTTTTGCCGGATCGCCGTATTGATTCCGTCACAGACTGTAACCACCTATTTCACGGTAGTGAGACGTGGTTATGGCTGAAATTTTACCGCGATTGCGCTGGGATCGGGTGCAAATTTTCAGATTAGCACACGATCCCGGCGAAATACTGCGGTTGTCCTTATGACAAATATTTTAATTATATATATATATATATATATATATATATATATATAAATTAATTTGGCTAAATTAGTTATGCTCAAATAATTTAGCAATGCTTTATTCATTACGCTTTCATCATCCTGAAAAGATAGTGTATTTTCAAATCTAAGATTATCGATATAATTAAGAAAAATTAAACAACGACCCTTGCAGCATTGTTACGTTATTACCAAAAGATGTAAAGACGTCACTTATTTGCATTACAATAATTTACAAAAATTTTAAGTTAGCTCTAAGCCATAAATTAAGTTTATTCACATTATATTGGTTACACTCTCAAGAAAAAAATGCGTAAGAAATTAAGTGCATCTTGGTTTTTTTTTGTAACGCAACGATGGAAGATTTTAAAAATGTAAAAAAAGAGAATTCTACGTTTTGCAACTTTTCACCCACGCATGAAACGTAAGAATGGTGTAACTGATATTTCTGTACTGCTACTGTGTCAAAGACGTCATAGCATCTTATTGGATTCGAGAATGGCGACTCTTAGAGATTAAAAAAAAATCCAAGATTTTGTGATTTGTGCTTTGATCTTGAGTCGTCGAGTGCCTATTCTGTGGAACCCGCTGCACCGTGTGATAACGTATTCGTGAATATATTGGAATTTTTTAAAATGCAATGTTTAATATAGGTACTGTGAAATAAAGCGTTCGGGAAGATCGAAAAATTATTGGATTTTATTTAAAAATTCCTCTTTTTCAGGTTGGCTACTTAACCGGGAAACCGGGAATTATATAAAACCAAAAAAAAAAACGGAAATGAGACTGAATTTATTTTTTATTAAGGAATTTAAAAACTTTGTTGAATTATTATCTTTTTCTATTCTAATTGCATTCAGATTACAATTCATGATTGAAAAATCTTTCAATTTGAAAAATTTCCATCTTGGATTTAATTTTTAAGCGTACATTTTTCATTTACAGAATTTTAAAATACAGTCTGAAAGACTTGCAAAATTAAAAATTATAAGCGTTTGAAATCGAAAATTTGGAATAAAAAGCATGTTTAGCTGATCATTTGAGAATATACATTATAATGATTTTTTTAAATTGTACTCCACTTTAAGGATTAAAAACTGAATAATTATTTGTTCAAGACGATTCGAAATCAGTGAAAAATTCGAGAATTTTCAAATTGAATTTTTTGTTTTGTTTGTGTAACTGTCTAGTTAAAAATTATTGATTTTTAACGTATAAATATTTGTTCGAAACTTAAATTAGTTTATGGAAAATGAATTTTTTTGTTGAGAATTAAACTATTTTATTGGAAATTTAACTATTTCGTTAAACAGTAATCTTTTTTATCGAAAATGCAACGGTTTTGTTGAATATTCATCTTTTTGAATATTAAATTATTTCTAATTTCAATTATTTCTAATTCAAAAGTTTACTGTTATATTTTTTGTTCAAAATTCATCTCTTTTGGTTAAAAGCACTATTATTTGGTTGGAGATTTAAAAACTTTTTTAAAAAGTCATCTTTTTTTAACCAAAACATTTTTATTGAAGGTTTATTTTTTTTACACTAAATTCGTCGTTTTTCGTTGTAAATTCATCGTTTGGTACAAAAGCTATTTTTTACTAAACATTTATCGTTTTTGGTTGAAATAAAAGTTTTGTTGAAAAACCGCCTGTTTTTTAAAAAATCTTATTTTTGGCCTCAAAGCTCTATTTGGTTGCAAATTCTTGGTAGATGTTTAATCTTTTTTTTTTCAAATTTCGACAATCTTTCTGGGTTGAAAGTTCATCTTTTGGTAGAAAAGTAATCTGTTTTAGGCTGCAAGCTAATTGATTTGAACTGAAAAGTTTACTTTTATATTTTTGGTTAAAAATCCATCTCTTTTGGGTTTTTTTATTTTAAATTTATGTTTTGAAAAGAAGCCATTTTTTCGTTTAAAATTCATCTTTTAACATTTACACAATTGGTTAAAAATTAAACATTTTTTATTCGACTATATGGCTGCAATCTTTTTTTCTAGGTAAAAAATTAAATTAATTGTTTGAAAATTTAACTATTAATTTAAAAATTCGTCACTTTCGCTTGAAAGTTCAACTATTTGGTTAGAAATTAAATTAGTTTGTTGAAAATTCAACTATTTTGTTAAAAAGTCTTCTTTTTTTACTGGAAACTCAACTGTATTCTTAAACATTCATCTTTTTGTAAATAAAATTAATCGTTTTGTTTTGAAAATTCATCTTTTGTTGAAAGTTAATTCTATTTTATTGAAAAGTCTATTACAATATTTTCAGTTGAAAAATATTTTTTTTTACCAATTTATTTATTATTTCATAATTATTACATTATATAGTATTATTTATAAGTATTTAAATCTTTTTAATTGGATTTGGTTAAAATACTACTATTTAGTTGAAAATTTAACAACTTTTAAATAGGTCATCTTTTTTGCCTCAAATGCCAACTGCTTTTTTGAATATATACGCTTCTTTTTTATAGAAAATTCGTCCTTTTTTATTTTTATTTCATCTTTTGGTAGAAAATCAATTTTTTCTTCAAAAATTGAAATTTACTGATTTTTTCTCAAATAATTTTTTTCTCCTTTTAAATTCAACTATTTGGTTAAAATTCATCTATTTTGTTAAAAATTCACATTTTTTAACTAAAAACTACACAGTTTTTGTTATCTTTTTGAATATTAAATTCATTCTCCTTGGATATGGAAACTCATTTTTTAGTGGAAGTCATATTGTGTTGACAGTGAATTCTTTTTTATTGAAAAGTCTGCTATTATGTTTTTGGTTAAGATTTTTATAATTAATTTATCAATTATAGTAAACATGATTTATATTATTATATATTTTTTATTACTTAATTAAATTTGTTAAAATTATTTTTGTTTATAAATACCTCTATTTGGTTGAAAACTTAATAACTTTGGTAAGAATTCTTTTTTCCATTCTAGTTTAGTAGCAATTCATCTTTTGATACAAAACTCAATTTTTTAAATAAAAATCCATATTTCTTGATTCAAATAAAGATATTGTTGAAAATTCATAAGTTTTTTAAAGTCGTGTTTTCCGCTTCAAAATATTTTTGATTAAAAATTCATCTCTTTTGGTTAAAAATTCTACTATTTGGTTGAAAAATAACCTTTTTCTTGAAAATAAGCCAACTTGGATGAAAATTGATATTTGTTAGTTGAAAATTTAATTATGTGATTAAAAAACTAATTATATTGTGAAAAATTCTACTATTTTGTTGGAAACTCATCTTTTTCGGCTTTTTTTTAATTTGGATTTATCTTTTGGTAGAAAAAAGATTTTTTAATTGAAAATGTATCGTTTCTGGTTGGAATAATGATATTATTCAAGGCTCGATTGTTTTTTTAATTCGTCATTTTGGCTTCAACATTCAACTATTTAATTTACAAAACCTACTCTTGGTATAGATTGTTAATCTTTTTTGTTTGAAAATTCAACCATATAAATAATTTTTTTAAAGAGTCATTCCCTATGGTTCTAAAAGTACACATCTTTGTTGATTTTTTTTCTTTATTGACTGAAAAATCTTTTTTATTTGCACATTTATCTTTTTAGTTTAAAAATCCATCTTTTGGTACGAGTAATCTTATTTGGTTGAAAACTGATTCTCTTTTGAAATGACTACTATTACTAGTATTACCTATATTGTTGGTTCAAAATACATCTCTTTAAATTAAAAATGTTACTGTTTAGTTGATAATTTAATTATTTTGTTGAAAATTCAGCGTTTCAGTAAAAAAAATAATCTTATTGGCCAAAAATTTAACTATTTTATTAAACGTTTTTTTTTTTAGATTGAAAATTCATCCTTTTGTATCAATAATTCATCTTTTGGTAGAAAAGTCGTGTCTGTTTGGTTAAAAGTTAAATATTTTTTATTGAAAAGCCTAACATTATACGTTTGGTTTAGAATTCATCTCTTTTGGTTAAATATTCTACTATTTAGATAGGCATTTAATAAAATAATATAATAATAATAATAATGTTTAAAAAATACAAATATTTGATTGAATAATCGTGTTTTTAGATAGAAAATTTTTCTTTTTTTTTAAAGTTAATCTTTATGTAAAAAAGCTATTTTTAGTTGAAAATACGTCTTTGTGGCTTTTAAATTTTTTTTAAAAAATTCATTAATTCATCATTTAAATCCAATTGTTTGATTGAAAATTAATTATTTTTTGAAAATGTCACTATTTTGTGCAAAAAGTTATCTTTTTTGGTTGTAAGCATAATATTTTTAGTTGAAAAGTCTAATATTATATTTCTGCTTCAAAATTTATCTCTTGTAGTTAGAAATTTTACTATTTGGTGAAATTTTAACTTTTTTGTTGAAATTTCGACCTCTTAGTTGAAAGTTTTTCCTTGTAGGTTTAATATTTAACTATTTAGTTAAAAAACCAATTATTTGGTTGAAAAATGAGTTATCTGGTTAAAAATTCAACTAATTTTTAAAAATAATAATTTTCTTTTAGTAGAATTTTTAACTGTTTCGTCGAAAATTTGTCTTTTTAGATATTAAATTCGTCCTTTTGGATTCAAAATGCATCTTTGTAGGTGCAAAATTCAACTAATTGGTTGAAAATTCGACTATTCTGTTAAAAAATTAATTTTTTGTTGAAAATTTAACTATTTTGCAAAAAGAATCGTTTGTTTCAGTTGAAAATTTAACTTTTTCCTTGAAGATTTGTTAAAAATTAATAATTAAGCTTTTTTGGTTGACAGTTTATTTTTTAATTCTTGATTGAAAAGTCGATCATTATATTTTTGGTTCAGAGTTTATAAATAGAATTTTTTGTTTAAAATTTTACTGTTTAGTTTAAAAATTATTTATTTAATTAACAATTCAACTATTTCGTTAAAAACTTTTTTTTGTTTGCAAAAATTTGACTGTTTCGTTAAGCATTCGTTTTTTTTCATATCAAAATCATCCTTTGAAATGAAACATTATTTTTTGGTAGAAAATTTATCATTTTTTGGTTGAAAATTTATTCTTGAATTCTCGATTGGAAAGTCAGCTACTATAATTTCACTCAATATTAAGAAAAAGAATTTTTAAGTTAAAATTCTACTGTTTGCTTGAAAATTTCTTTATTCTTATGAAAATTTAATTAATTGGTTAAAAATTTATCTTGTTTGGTTTAAAAATGAGCTGTTTTGTTTATCATTTGTCTGTTTCGAAATCAAATTCGTTTTTTTTGGATTGAAAATTTATCTTTTTTGGTTGAAAATTTATTCTCAAATTCTTGATTGAATACTGGACTATTATATTTTTGCTTCAGAATTCATAAATAGAATTATTGGTTAAAAAATGGACTGTTTAGTTAAAACTTTAACTATTTTGTGGAAAATTTAATAAGTTTGTTCAAAAGTTGTCTTTGTGGTCGAAAATGCAACTGTTTTGATGAATAATCGTCTTTTTGGATAGTAAAAGCGCCTTTTTTTGAATACAACTATTTTTTTTTAAATTTTACCTGTTTGGCTTTAAAATTAAACTACTTTGAAGCTAATTTAACTGTTTTTGGTTAAAGTTTGTAGTGTTTGAAAATTCATGTTTGTGCGTTCAAAATTTAATTATTTTCTTAAACATCAACTTATTTGTTGGAAACTGATCCTTCTTGCTTGAGCATTCAACTATTTGGTTGAAAATTAATTTGTTCGGGATTAAAAGTCAAATTTTTACCAAAACGTAAGATTTTTAGCTTTAAAACTAATTTATTTTTTGTTGGTAAATTCAACTATTTGGTTAAAATTCAATAGATTTTTATTTGAAATCTTAGGAATATATACCCATATTATTTTTATTTAAAATAATTCGTTACCAAATTTTTGTTAAAAATCGTCATATTTTGCCTATTTTGAGGGCATTTTGGGCTGTGAAGTCTGCAATAGTAATATTTTCTTATGTTTGACTTATAAGAAGAGTCCCAAGGGAAATTAAGTTTTTTCAGAAGAATTTATTTTAAAAATGTAAAACAAGATGCTTACAAAATTTGGTATTTCTGGTGTCTACGCTTGTGTGATTCGTGATATTTAGCCTTATAAATAGACTCTCCAGTGTCGCACTGACATCCTATTATTAGGAGACACAGATTTGCCTCGATATCGAGACTAGGACAGTCAGTGGACTGATTTGCAATTGTTTTTGATTTCTCATCATTTATGTATTTCACAAAATAGTACTTTTCAAAAACTAATGTCTACAATTTTCGTAACTGCCAAAAAAGTGGTGGTTCCTTTAGGTGGAGTGAATGGATATATGGGATGAGGAAGCATTCTCAGACGCCTCTGTCATAATTTGTGTTGCACCGTTGCAATTTAGTTGCAAGCAGCATCACGAAAATTAATGTTCTCCGTTGAAAACTTTCGAAATTTTTTTGCAAATTTTTAATAAATTTGAGATTAAGAAAAACTTTTGATAGACTAAATATTTCTATACTCTAGTTGCAGAAAATGTTCAATTATTTTTTTGCATTACATAAAAACAACTTAATTTATTAGAAATAGTTTGTAAAGATAAATTAAAAAATCGGATGGTGACAATAATTTTGTTTAAACATCAGATCTTGATGTCAGTTTTTAAGACTAACAGTAAAAAATTGCAAATATTTCAAAAGTTGTCTCGAGTAATGAACGGACAACATGAAAAGTTCACATATTTTCCAGTTGTTTATTTGCATAAATAATATCATTTACGAACGTCCAAGAATGCAGTCGATAAATTATATTGTGAAATTTTTAAATTTATCTCTTGGAATTTTACGTTTATTTGATTTTCTTTTGATGCTATAGCATGCATTTGGCACACGACAGTATTCCAAAATCATTTATGTTTTTTAGTGCGCTCATTTGAAATAGTATATGCCCGATATATCTTTCAAGATGGAAAATTGGTTCTTGAATATTTTGATAATATGGGATAGTGTTCAAAAATGCTTTTTATTCTTTATTGAAGAATTACTTAAATAGAAATCGTTCTGCCTTCGTAAAGCGTTCGTATTAGTAATACTAATCTATTTTTGTTCTCCGTGTTCTGCCAGCTGAGAATATTTTTCAGGGATCAAAACACAAGAAATATCAGTCGAGTGTGACGTTATTAAAGCAGATGTAAGTTTCACAAAAATCTCTATTAAGTTTCTTTTTTAGTGAACCATATACTTTTAAATCAGTAAAATACTGCTGGTGCGAAAAAACAGAATTGAATTTTTGAAACACAGTTCATCTAAAATTCGAATCAGTCAAATCAGTATTAATTTTAAATATAAAATTTTAAATATTAATATTTCATTTAATTAATAAAAATGAAAGTGATTTGCTGAATCAGAGTAAATTTCTTCCTAAGATTTCATATGGGAGTCTATTGCATTTTTAACCAAATAGTTCAATTTTTCAGCCAAAAATATAAATTTTCAACTAAAAGGAATTAAAATTGAAGCGCGGCGTAACGCTTTAGAAAAAGTTTGATTTTTAAACCGGAAAAGATGAATTTTTAACCAAATAGTTGCATTTTTAAGCAACAAAAACGAATTTCCAACGAAAAAATGAGGTTTTTACCAAAAGATGAATTGTCAATCAAAAAGACGATTTTTAAACCAAAATGACTATTATTTCATAAAACAGTTGAATTTTCTACCAAAAATATGCCCTTTTAACAAGATAGTTTATTTCCCAATAAAATATTTAGATTTTCAAGCTAATAGTTTAATTAAAAGAAAATGAAGTAGCAATCCAACAGTTGTATTTACTCTCAAATAGTTCAACTTTTAAGCAAAAGTGACAAATAAAAAAAAAAGAATTTCTGATCGAAATAGATGAATTCTGAACTAGAAATTTAATTGTATAATTTAAACTAAAAAGAATTAACCTTCAACCAAAAAAAATCTGTTTCTGCGCCTAGGACGCGCGCTTGTTGGATCTCACGCTTCGCGTCCAGTCTTTACTTACTCCCTATTTGAGCGATCTTCTGAAATTAAGGTCAAACCGTCGGTAATTATAATTTTATGGTTGTGAATTCTCTTTTGTTAAAGCTCATTCGGCTTTAACGAAGACGTTCTCATAACGCATCCCATGCTTGGCGCTGGATTAAGTATTATTTTTACAGTTCATAATCTGCATTGCTATTAAAACAGTCGTATTTTCATTATCTTGTTTTTATAATTTGAACAGGTGGGCGTCCCATAAAAAAACGTTTAAAGCAAATTTGTAGATATAAGTTAGGCAATTTTGTTTCATGTAATTTTTTACGATTAAAATATAAACTACGCGTCCTATAAAAAAAACTTGGAAAAAATTTGTTGATTTTTTTTGTGAGTAATTTCTACCTATTAATTTTTTTCGTATCTTGCGTTGCTTTCCCAAAAATTGTAATGTTTCTTTAATGTTATTTCTCATGTTTAAAACAAAAACTACGCGTCCTATAACAAAGTTCATTTTTTTGGAATCTTGTATTGTTTATACAAAAATTTGAATTTTTTAATATGCTTTCTTACGATTAAAACAAAAAGTACGTCTTAAATTAAATTTTTTTTTCGTATTTTGTATCGTTTTATCAAAAATCCAATTTTTAAAATTTTGAATATGTTTTTAGGATTAAAACATTATTTAAATTAAAATTGAATTTAATTGATTAAATTTCCAACGTAACAGTATTTTTTTAGATAAAAAAGATGTTTAAACAAAATTGTCGAATTTTCAAGAAAATAATTAAAAATCGACCAAATAGTAGTACTTGATGAGAATGTGTTCGTTAAAGCCGAAGGAGCTTTAACAAAAGAGAATTCACAATCACAAAATTACTGCTGTCGATGCTTTGATCTTTAGTTTTAAAAAGTTTGTGCCCAAGTAAAGCGACTGCCGCGCGCCTTAGGCGCGCTTAAACTTTTTATCCTTTTTATCTTTTATTGGACTTTTATTGGACTTTTTATCAAACGTTTTATCCTATAGGATAAAAAGTAGGCCGAAATTTTTTTTGGTCAAATTTAGATTTTTGCGTGCATTCTGAATAAAGGTGTGAGATGAAATATATAACGTAATTTATATATTTGTGCACAGATAATCATCTCAAAAAAGTTCAATATAATTTTAGGGCACATTAGAACTGTCAGTATTAGTACCCGAGCGGCACGTGGTACCCTCGAGCGTAAAAATCGAAATTTGACTAAGAAAAAATTTTCGGCCCACTTTTTATCCTACAGGGTTTCATAGAGTATAAATAAAATTATTGTTTAAAATTGATAAAAATAATTTTTTAATGTGGCCTTTTTTCAAAACATCAATTTCAATTTTGATTTTCAAAAAAAATATATAAATTTTGTTTTTAAGGCTAGTTTCATGTACTTTGAGACTATTATAACGATTTATTTTAAACAAATTTTTGTTTGAAAATCAAAATTGAAATTGATTTTTTGAAAAAAAAAACATATTAAAAAAAATGTTCTTTTTCAAAAAAAAGTTCTGTATACTTTTTGAAACCCTGTAGCATAAAAAGTAGGCTGCAAATTTTTTCTTGGTCAAATTTTGATTTTTACGCTCGGCCACTAATACTGTCAGGTCTAATGTGCCCTAAAATTATATTTAACTTTCTTAAAATGATAATCTGTGCAGAAATATATAAATTATGTTATATATTTCATATCGCACCTCTTATTTCATTCAGAATGAGCGTAAAAATCTAAATTTGACCAAGAAAAAATGTTCGGCTCACTTTTTATCGTACAGGATTTTAAAGAGAATAAAAAAGTTTTTTTTTAAAGAAATTTTTTTAAAAATCAATGTCAATTTAAAAAAAAATTGTTAAAAAATATATCCTTATAATAGTTTTAAAGCGCATGAAAATAGTTTTTCAAAAAATTATAATAAAAGTCCAATCGGATGATTTTAAAAGAAGTTATACTAGCGTGAAGGGAAGAAACGCGTGTTTGGTGAATTAATTTAGGTCCTATAATTCAGCCAAGTTTAAACCCGATCTAAAAAAATTAATTTTAGGTGGGAACACTTGACGTAATTTGTCCCATATTAAAGGATCATTTTTTTAATAGAAATTTTCCGAGACTGGATATTGATACTGAAAGATTAGGGGCCTTTACCAGTATAAATGTTAAGTTTATTTTTGATAATAAGGCATTGACGTGTTTCGAACTAGGTTTCAGTCCAAAATTTAATTTAAAAAGGATGTGACCTTGAAGCTTCACATCCTGCGAACTGCTCAAACAATCACTGAAGTTGCTTTATTGACTAATGAAGTATCTAGCAAACATCTGGAGAAAATTTAAATTACGATTTCTAAAATTAATATTTCTTCTCAGTGGGCACAAAACTATGAAAATCTCAAGAACGTCCTTTGGACGTTCCTAGAAACCTCTTAAAGATGTCCTAAAGAAGTATTAAAGACATAAACGTTCTCGGGACATCTTCCCTTTGGGCACAACATTTGGCGACATCTTTACGACCTCGTTATGACATCTTTACGACAACTTTACGACATCCTGAGTCCATGTCGTTGCGGTGTCTTTAGGATATCGTAAATACGTCGTCAGATCATACGACGTCCTTTCGGTGTCGTAAAGACACCTTAACAACATGGTCGTAAAGCTGTCGTAAAGATATCGTAAAGACGTCGCCAAATTTTTGACCCACAGGGTTTGGTACTGACATTACAGTTTTGATTAAAATATAAATCCCCAAAAATATATTATTGAATAACGTCATTCAAGTCATTCATGATAACCTCAAATTGTTGTCAATCACATGTCGGACTGGTCAACTGGCACACCGCGCTACTTAGCTTGAAGTACTTCCGGCAATCCGCCCATCCAATGAGATTTTCCCGGAAAAATTCAAAAAGTACACTGAAAAAAATCAGACTTATTTGAAAAAATTTTCCTTTCGAAATTGCATTCATTTTGTGGTTGACATTATTGATAGTTTCCGTAAAAAAATATTTTACTCTCCGTCATTTGCTTCAGGAGTTAAAATACTCATAACAATGCACAAAAATTTGTTTATCAAACCGAGACAATACGTGTTGTTTCATTTCCTTTCAGAAATAAAAAATTTCGTCGACCACCGATATAGCTCTCCTGATAGGAAATGATTCATTGGGATTACTGCGAGTTAATTTCTATAGTCGGACGTGTTTCAACATCGCATTCAAGTAATAAAGTGTTTATAAGCATTTTACGTATGAAACATTTTTTTTATTTAAGGTAAGTTTGAAAACTCAGTTATATTGCCAGGGGGTGGAGTCTTAACAGATTTTGTGACGATTTGTGACGTTAGAAGGGGGGTGGCGTTAACATCACACATGGAGAGTATAAAGGTGAATGAAAATTTCTTTAATACTTTATATAATAAAATTTAGTAATTTTATTTAGAAGCAAAAGATCTCAATACAGTCTTTATATTATTTCCACTATTCAGAATTCGTTAACTTTGGTTAAAAATTATACAATTTGGTTGAAGATTTAACTATTTTGTTAAAACAAATTTCTTTCTAACAGAAAATTAATGTTTTATAATGAAGTTTTAACGAAGCAATTTATAGCTGAAAGTTTATAGCTTTTATTTAATATTTCATCTATTTGAAT
Organism: Druon quercuslanigerum; assembly: GCA_010014905.2. Lineage (NCBI taxonomy): Eukaryota > Metazoa > Arthropoda > Insecta > Hymenoptera > Cynipidae > Druon > Druon quercuslanigerum. Next base: position 32,976 of record JAAAKG020028583.1, on the reverse strand, counting down.
TCTTAGTAGAAATTCATTTTTTTTTAATTCAACTATTTGGCTTAAAGTTGACATAATTTCTTAAAAATTCATTTTATTGGTTACAGAATTTATTATTTGATTAAAGAGTGTTTTTTGTTGTTAAAAATAGGTTTTTAGAATTCATCACTTGCGGTTAGAAATTCTACTATTCAGTTGATTTAATTATTTTTTGAAAAATCGCCTAGTTTGCTAAAAAGTCTTCTTTTTTGTCGAAACTTCCACTTTTTTGTTAAATAATCGTCTTTTTGGATAGAAAAATCATCTTTTTTATTAAAATTTCAACTACTAGATTAAAAAATCAAGTTTTCTGCTGGAACTTCATCCTTTCTGCTTTCAAAGTCTAAAACTTAGACTTTTTAGCTTAAAAACTAATTTCTTGATTTCATTTCTTTATGAATTTTTTTTTAAATACCTAAAATAATAATAATAATAATAATAATAATACAGGTTTTGCATTTTTTCCAATATCCAAAATTCTACTCTTTGGTTGAAGTGAAACTATTCTGTTAAAAAAAATTTTTTTTGTAGAAAATTACTTTTCTGTGGTGAAAATTAACCTAAATAATTTATGGCTGAAAATTGATAGTCTTTATATGAAATTTCAACTACTGAATTTTTCATGGAGAATTTTTTTTTATTTATTGGTGGAAGATTTAATTATTTTGGTAAAAATATCATTTTTTTTGCAAAATATTCTACTATTTTGTTAAGAATTCATATATTTTGGTTTAGAATTGAGCTAATTTGATTAAAAATTCTACTATTCAGTTAAAAATTAAATTATTTTGTTGAAAATTAAATTTTTGCTTGGGAATTCTATTATTTTGTTAAAAAGTAATCATTTTTAGTGCCAAGTTCAATAATTTAGAATTGGGAATATTAAATTTATCCTTGTGAATTAAAATTTTTTTAAAAAGTAAATTCTTATTAGTTGAAAAGTCTACTATTATATTTTTGGTTCAGAATTCATATCTTTTGATTAAAAATTCGACTATTTAGTTCTTCTTTGTTCATAATGTATTCCATTTCTTACAATATTTTCGCCTGCATATTTTGTAAAATCTTATCCTTATTTTTTTACAGTTATTTACAACTATTTACAGAAAATCTGATATCTAGATACCTATTTATATTTTTTACGTTAGTGCAATTTTTGATGTATTAGCGAATGTATTAGCGATTTTGGATAAAAATAAAAAAATAAGCACATTTTGAAACATTTTGAGACCACTTTTTTAAAAGATTCAAAAATTTTCTGTACGGGTTTTCTGAATACTTAGAAAGAAAAAAAATTTTTTTTAGGACTTTTCTTGAAATAAATGACCAGAGTTATAGCACTTACAAAATTTAAAAAAACAAACGAAAATGAGAATTTTAAGCCCAATCACGCATGATATGAAAAAAATTCAAAAAAGAAAAATGTTGCTTTTTTCAATCCCTACAAGATTATCATAACAACTTTTTAAATTTTCTTGAAAAATAGAACATTCAAATTTTTATACCACATAAAAGAATGAAAAATTAAGAATTCAATTTTGCGGTGAAACTATGCATGACACGACAAATAATGATTTAATAAAACTTGTGCACTCAAAAAAGATATACAATTTTGTTATGAGTCACTTTTTGATAGAACGCGTAGTTCTTATTTTACGCGTAAAAAACATCAAAAATAAAAAATTAAATTTATCGACAAAAAACACAAGCTATGAAAAAAGAATAGGTAAAAGTTGCTCTTCTAAAGGAGAGATACAAATTTTTCATTAAAAAACATTTTGATAGGATGCTTAGTTTTTGTTTTAATCATAAAAAAGTACTTTAGAAATAAAAAAATTAATAGAAAAAAGTATTGGTATTATTAATTTTTAGATAAAAAGCAGACATTTCCTTTCAATCGTAAAAAATAAGATTACAAATTAAGAAATTAAATTTTTGAAAAAAAGACACAAGAGACGAAAAAAAATGAAAAGACAAAAGTTCTTTAGCCAAAAAATATCTAAAAATTTGTTATAAACTCTTGTTCTAAAAATATATTGAAAATAAAAAAATTAATTTTTTGGAAAAGGATACAAGTTATTATAACATTTTATTTAACCTAAATTATATTTACAAATTTGCCGAGAATCACCTGATACATGTTGCAATAAAAAGTTTAAGAAGAAAATTGTTTTCCGTATTGTGTATTCGTTAAAGCCGAAGGAGCTTTAACAAAAGAGAATTCACAATCACCAAATTACCAAACAATGCGCGATGAGAATGTGTCCGTGCAGCGGGTATATTTTTTCAATTTAAAATTATCCAATTTTAAACGCTTTTATTCAGAAATGACACAAGTTCAATTCCTTTCCATTTCATTCAAAACATTGTCTTTTTTAAGTGCTACACATCTAAAGTATTTTAAATTAGAAATTTTTCAATTACATTAATTGAATCCCTGGAAACTGAAAAAAACTGTTATTTATAATAAACGCGAAACGGTATACATATTGCGAGCTAATTTTTCGAAAAATTACGAAATATTTTAATGACTCCGTACTATGAAAAATTATACCTGTAAAAAACCTGGAATTGACAGAGATTTTTTTTGCAGGATTTGACTAGACATTCTGTTATCATTCTGTTGAATATAGTTTCAAATAAACTTGTCAAAAAATGAATCGAAAAAAAATTGAAAGCTAAGTTTTTCTGTGCCCTGATTGAAATTCCGCTTGGAACCGATTTAAGACTTAGTGCGAAATTTCAAGTTCAAATTGCCTTAGAAGTAATTTTCAGAGGGTGTCTTATCCACTCTGGAGATGCTCGGCCCACTACTTCCGGCGCCCGTGATTCCTCAAACGTCACGGATGCCTCGCGTTTTTTTGGGATCTAAAAAAAAATAGAAAAACAAAAGCAAAAGCTTCGCAAGTTACTCAGCAAGCTCTGCAGTGGCGCGAGCAACCAGTCGCGAGTTTCTCTAAACAAGTAGAAATAAACTTGAACCCCGTTTGCCGAGAGGCCGAAGTGCGCGATTGCTGATGGCTCGCCATTTTTGGGTTCCCCACCCGCGTCTTCCAAGACGTCCGACGTCGAGGAGCGTCGGGACGACACTCGACGCGCGTCTCTCTGGTCGCTCGGGTTAGGTAAGTGTCTGGACAACGCGATTTTTTCGTCCTCGTGTTCCGGATACTCGAATTTCATACTTTTCATTTTTCAACAAGTTCGTAACACCTTCGAACCAGTTTTTCAAAATTGTTCTCAAAAGTTCAGTTTTTAAACTTCTGAGAATTTGAGTGAGTAACGTGAACAAAAGAAAAATTTTTTTTTGAGAAAAGTGAGCTTTTGGCACCGCGTGTGTGAAAATTGTTGAGGAACTCCTCTTTCAAGGATTTTTTGTCAAGAATCTTCCGGTGACACTCGAGATTTGTTGCAGCAGAATATCTTGCTTTTCTACCAAGCTGTCTGTGGCGATGCAGGATTCTTTTAAGCTACCTCTTTATCGCTGCGAAATAACACTCAACGCTTCACGCTTACTCTTTTGGGCTTGTAGACGTTGTGCGATGTCGTAAGTAGCATTAACACGGATAACAAAAATAAATAACATGCGCAAAATGGTATGTTTTTCAGAGTCGTATGTCAGAATTTTATGCCTCTCTTGTGCAAACATTTCAGTCTTTTTAATGCCGAATTGAAAAGGGACAAAAGTAGATTTAGGAAAACTAGAAACAAAAATATCCATCTTTACTTCGTGTTTTCTTTATTTCTTTGCTTCAAAATTTATTTATTTTTCTGACTGAAAATTTCCGGTAGAAAATTCATCTTTTGAGTTCAAAAATTCAACTATTTGGTTAAATTTTTGTTTGTTTTGCTTTAAGATTTATTTTTTTAGCTCACAATTTATGTGTTTAAAAAAATTCTTTTTGGTTAAAAAATTCAACTATTTGATAATAAATTAATGTTTTCTGGTTGAAGATGTATTTTTCCATGTGTAAAATTGAACTATTATATTTTCGTTAGAAAATTGATGTTTTTTAGTTGAAAATTGCTTTTTTTGGTAGAAAATTGATCCATTGGGTTAAAAATTCAAGTACTTGGTTAAAAATTCATTTTTTAAATTGCAGCTTCATCATTTTTGTTTAAACATCATTTATTTGGGTTTAAATGTAACTGATTTTTTGAAAATTTGTTGTTGTTGAAAATTCATCTTTTGTGTCGGAAATTAAAATATTTTATTAAAAATTAATTTAATTTAGTATAATTAATAATAATTTAGTTGAAGCTTTATTATTTTAGTTAAAACTCAATTTCTTTATGTGAAACTGTAAATAGTTCCTTGACATTTTTTTAATAAAAAAATCTTTTGAGTTGAAAATTCAACTATTTAAGAATTCTGTTTTTTTGGTGAAAGTTCAACTATTTGTGTCAAAATTCAGTTTTTTATTGCAATTGATCTTTCTCACTAAAAACTGAACTGTTCTATTTTCGGTTGAAAAATTTTTGTTAGTTAAAAATTTATGTATTTTTTTAAATTTGTCTTTTTTGGTAGAAAATTTATCTTGTAGATTGAAAACTCAAATATATATTTGCAAATTCAGTTTCTTGGTTAAAAATCTATTTACCCTTTTAAAAATTAAACAATTCTATTTTCGGTAGAAACTTGATGGTTTGGAGTCGAAAATTTGTATTTTTTGGAAAAAAATTTATTTTGTAGGTTGAAAATTCGATTGTTTGGTTAAAAAATCATTTATTCGTTAAAGATTCATAATTTTAGTTGAATTTTCATTTCTTTAGTTAAAAATGTATCTATATTATTGAAATATCGTTTTCTTTTTGTAGAAAATTCATTTTTTGAGTTGAAAATTTCACTATTTGATTAAAAATTCATTTTTTTTTGGTGAAAGATTCATTATTGATATTATGAATTTTTTAAATTCGAAATTCATCTTTTGGGTTTAAAATTGAACTATTTTGTTAAAAATTCATTTTTTTGGTTAAAGACTCATCATTTTAGTAAAAAATTAATTCCTTTGTTAAAAAATCAATCATCTTTGTTGAGAATTCGTCTGCTCACTTAAAAATTGAGGTACTTTTTTAAAAAAATTTTTGCGTCTGGTAAAAAATTCGTCTTTTAAGTGAAACATTCAACTATTTACTTAAAAATTAATTTTTTGTGAATTTGTGTAAATTAAAATTGTAGTATTACTTATTTTATACATAAACAACAATATTCATCTTAAAGAAAAGAGAATGAAAGAAAGAAAGAAGAAATATTGGAAACTTTATTCTTATTACAAGATTATTTAAATGAAATTTTGCAATATTTATGGTAAATTTATAAAATAGCTGAAATTTGGTAAATTTCGTAAATGTCTTGAAATTGTTGATAATTTATCGTAACTTCTTGCTTCTAGTTGATTTAATCTGTCAACACGATCATCCGATCACTTAATAATTATCTTTATTCAACTCTGACGACACTTTTCACTCCCTAGGGAAAGAAAATTACTTTTCGCTCCCTAGGGCCAGAAAAGTAGAATTTCAACCCAGCTTCATAGGCACTGAATAGGGCTGAAATCATGCAGGTGTCATGAAATATTTTTGTATAGAAATACTATTTATAGTTAACCTAAATATTATTTCTTGATAGTTGGAGCAAAAATTGCTATAGTAAATAGAACAAACAGGATTTTCTTGATCATTTCAATATAACTTAAAAATAATATATTTTGCATTAAAATCTGACATACTTCTCACTGAAAGTGAAAACGATAATAAATTAATAATTGTAAGAATAATAAGTGTTTGCATGCGAGTGAAATAAATATATAACATTAACAATTTGGGTGGAAAGGAAATGAAGAAAGGAGAGAGGGTGAAGAAGATTAGGGACGAAATTTCACGAATTCTCCGACACTTTGGGAGTCAGCCAAAAAGGTTAGGGCCTCACCACTTGCAGGTCTGACGAAGAAAACTTGCTGACAGACTTTGTCGAACGTCAGCCATTGGCATTTCCGTGTCAAGGGTGAAATAGAAGGAATTCAGTTTTTTAATCGGACCTTAAAAAAATATAGTACAACCTCTAATCGTATTTCTCTCTCAAAAGAATTTTTTCAAACTATTGTAAATTGTGAAAGAGCGAATTAAAAAAAAGTAGTAAAATGCAAACAGCCTAATTTCTCTTACTGAAAATATTTAAGAAAATTGTTTAGATTAAAAATAAATTTGATAATGACAATGATAATTCAACGAGTACTGATGAAACTAATTTTGAAAATGACTGGAAAAAGGTGTCTTGAATCCAAACTTTAATCTCTCAAACTTGATTGAGAAATTTTAAATCCTCATTGGTTTGTTTGTGAAACCTTATTTTCTATTTAAAATCTGGAACAGGAAAACGACGTGACCTGATTTTCACACACCTTTCCCGAAATAAGACTCATATAAACTCCCGAAAGCATCTTATAAATATAAAACAATATTTCAAGCCCAAAGATTAATTCATAAGGATATGAATTACACATATCAAAATATTAGAAAAAACATTAAATTTTATAGACTCCATTATGTAGAACGTAAATTCCGTAAATTAGGGCTAAGCAACGCATGAGGGGGGAGAGGCCTACCCTTGATTTTGTGTTTCTAAATGCGTTATTTACTTCTTCGAGGTGAAAAATACAGAGTATTCTAATTAACAATTCTAAAACTGCAATTGCAAAACTCAGAAGGCGCAATATCGCATTTTAAATCGAGAATGGAGTGTGTCCCGCTTTCCCCCATATATGTGCCGCTTAGCCCCAGTTTACGTTTCTCGATTCTTTTTCCAGAAAGTAAAGAATCCTACGCGAGATTTATAAGAAAAATGTGTTTATTGGGGCGGCGCTCGTTTCGCAAAGTTTCGTAGAGTCTATTAATAAGCCCAGTCCGGCCAGTTAGATCGGATGTCGGTCGGCGTTGGCGGCCAAGTAAAGCTCGTTCTCAAGGGAGTTTTGAGAAACTCACGCTCCAGCTCGACCCGTTCTTCCCGACATCGTCAGCCACCGTTCGGTTGCTTATTAATAGAATCTGGCAGTAGATGCTATTTCCGTAGATATCAGCTCTCTACGGGCGCTACTTCGAAATGCTGATTGCTGAAAACCCTCGACTGGCCGAATATGACGAGATGCTTCTTCCATTATTAAAAAAAATAAATAAAAAGAGATCTATTGTGCCCCACCTGACCAAATAGACTTCCGTTCTCTCTAACTCAGAAAATCAAACGACGAGCATGGAGTCCTGTTGAAGGCGGCTATGCTCCGCCTCTAAGAAAAACAAAAAAAAAACAAAAAAACAAAAAAACAAAAAAGAGATCAATTGTGTGCTATCTGGTCAAGTAGACTTCCGATCTCTCTAACTCGGAAAATCAAACGACGAGAATGGAGTCCTGTTTAAGACTTTCGGCTGACCGAGTATGACGAGATGCTTCCTCCGCCTCCAAGAAAAAAAAAAGAGGTCTATTGTGTACTACCTGGTCAAGTAGACTTCCGGTCTCTCTAACTCGGAAAATCAAACGACGAGAATGGAGGCCTGTTGAAGACTTTCGGCTGACCGAATCTGAGGTAGATGCTTCCTCCGCCTCTAAGAAAAAAAAAAGAAAAAAAAAGAGGTCTATTGTGAGCTACCTGGTCAAGTAGACATCCGTTCTCTCTGCCTTAGAAAATATCAAACGACGAGAATGGAGTCCTGTTGAAGGCTTTCGGCTGACCGAATATGACGAGATGCTTCCTCGCCTCTAAGAAAAACAAACAAAAAAGAGGTGTATTGTGTTCTATCTGGTCAAGTAGACTTCCGTTCTCTCTGCCTTGGAAAATCAAAAGACGATGAATAAATCCTTGCTGAAGGCCTTTGGCTGACCGAAAATCACAAGATAATTCTTCCATACTAAGAAAAAAAAATTCTGTTGTACACCACCTGGTTCAACAGACTTCCGGTCTCTCTATCTTGGAAAATCAAACGACGATGAATGGAGCGTGCCAAAGTCAATGGGATTCTTTTCTCCGATGAGACGTACGAGTCTCGCGTGCTTCAAGTTCCACAGCAAGTTCTTGAGGCCGGGTGGCGAAAAATAATTTGAACCATCTGTTCAATTGACGATCAATTAGAGACATGAAATTATGATTTTAACAAAAAAGTTCAGTATGGCTATTTTTTGTATGACTCAAGCAAAAATAATTTCTTTATTTAAGATGATATAAACCAAAAACCTTCGATTTGATGAAAAAGCCAGCCTAAATTTTAGGAGGGGGGGGGACCACATTAAGTCAATATGCAACATTGTCGAAAAGTTAAACAACCACCTCTAGAAATAAAAAAAAACACAAACGTGCTCATACTCCTAGTTTTGTTTGTAGCATGCCTTAGGATTATTTCAAAATCAGAAGGAAAAAAATTATTGTGCGTCACTTTAAGAAAAAATTAATTTTTTTTGCATTTTTAACAACACATACCTGGATTTGAGCCTGATTAAAGATACTTTAACATTTCAGATTTTTCTGGGTATTCTAAGACTCTATTTAAAGTAAAGCGAAAAAAATGCTGAATCTATTCAAGAAAATCGTTCTTTAATGGTTTTTTTGTTCAAAAATGGGATTTAAATTTTTTTTAATTTTTGCCAACAAAAGAAGTATTTATTGATTGAGTTTGCTCAAAGTAAGAATAAGATTATATTAACAATATTTAAATAATTTAATAATTAATTTAAATTAATATTGTGGCGAGGAATCGTAGTTTGGATGACTTTGATCTGTTTCTGAGGTAGTTGTCGTGTCAAAAATCAGGTCTTAAAAAAAAGTTTTTCACAATATTAAGAATTGAAATGATATTATCAGTCGTCTCTTATGAAAGAAAAAACATTATTTTTATGAAAAAAGTTGAAATATTTTTAAAAATAATTGAAATAATTGAATAATTAAAATCTACTGTTGCCAATTATGAAAGTAAATTTTTCTATGACTGAAATCGTTAAAACAGTTACTTAAAAATAAAAAATAAATAATTGTACGAGAGAAGATTATTTACTTGTCTTCTGAATCGGAAATAGAAAAATTAAAGGGAATGTTTTCCCCGAAGAAATAAACCATGCTTTCTTAAAGTTACAAAAATTATTGTTAAAATAATTATTTTTCATGAGTTCTATAATTTGTTCTTAAAAAATATTTAAAAAAAAACGACTGATAATATTATTTGAATCTTTAAAATCATGAAAAAACTTTATTTTAAATACGATAGATACGACAGCTACCTTCCAAATTTTCAATTGATATTTATTTAAATAATTTATTCAAAAATTTTAAGTTTATTATTAATAGATGATTTTTGCCAATTTCAGTAAAAATTTCTTTCTTGTGCATATTCGGAAAACAGAAAAAGTAAAACTGGACTTTGAATAATCTTTAATACCGCTCTAATCAAAGTGTAAATAAAATAAAAAAATAAAATAGATTTTTCTCGTAAATTGTTCTACCATTTTTTTTGTTTTTAGAATAAGGCATACCAAAAACAGAAATTATTATTTTATTTTATTACCATCAATATAATTAATGTTTCATTTTGAAAAATAATTAATTTTCTTTGAAAATACCATTTATTTAGAAATAGAAATTCAAACTAGTCTTTAACTTTTTTTCGTTTTTGTATAGAATGGGAAATGAAATTGAAATAACCTAATATTCTGACAATATCTTAACAGAACTTAGTCATTGTTCATGAATTATAATTTTGATCATCATTATTATCAATTAGAATATAAAAGAACACGTTTTAAAAATCTAAATATATTAAGAGTTTATCTATTGAAAAGATATTTCATACCTGAAGTTTTAAATTCGAGAGGTTTAATTTTCAGTAGAAAAGGTATTCTGGTCAAGACTCGTTCAGGAGAGTGGGAAGGATTGGTCAGACATTCCTGGAGCCGCCAAGTAGAAGAGGTGCTTTTTGGTGTGGCAGCAAGATGCATTTTATCAATTTGATTTTGAAACATATTTTAAGAGATTGACACAATTAACTCTATTGAAAGATGGAACACCTGCTACTCAGGGCCATTCCCATTTTAGAACTTTAAAATATCTGCGCTATCTATTTCCATGAAAGCCTCTCTATTCGAAAATAACTTGAAGCTCTAATTTATGTGGAGGAAATTGTGTGACAGTTTTCTAATCTAATTTAATTCTGAAAAGAATTAATAAACCTAATGTTAATCAGTCACTGTCTATTCTTTGTATTCTTTGTGACCTAAAAAAATTTTGGGACCTAGTGCTATAAAATTAAAAAACAGGTAGACGTTGTTTTAAAATTACCGTAATTTTTAAATGAATGTGGTTCGAATGCATTTCAATTTAGGTAGGTCCTATTAAGTGGTTTTTGGAGGAAGTTAGATAAAATATATTTTTGCGTCTTGAGAAAACAAAAATTTTACGAAATTATGGGTTTTTGAATTTTGACGATTATTTAAAAAAAACACCAGTTTTGTCTTTAAATTTTAATAGATTTTTTTAACCAATTTAGATTTTTCTTATAAATTCTGATAAGCTTTACCGCCCTCTTCAGAAGTCCACCGCAAAATTAAAAAAAAACTAATTAGAAAGATGGCGACGATTTGTTTGAAAATATAAAAAGTCAATTTGAACAAAAACCTCTAAATGTTGTAGAACTTTTCTAGATGTATAAAGTTTTTTATTACCCTTTTTTAATCCTATTATGGGTTCCGAAAAAATTCGAAAACTTTATTTTAGGAAAGAAAAAAATCTCCTTAGAAAAAAAATTGAAAAAAATAAAGAGTGGGTTTTTTAAAATAGAAAATCAGCTATATAAAAAACTACAGAAGTGTAAGGAAAAAATGTGTTATTTTTTTAAAACGAATTTTTTCTCTCAAATGGGAAAAGTATGTGCTGAGAGATTCTGTGACTTCAAGTATAGAATACGCCGAAATGTTTAAAAAAAAATTTTAATTGAATTTTAATACCCCACAAAAGTTGTCCACCCAGTCCAAACTTTTTACATAAAAAACCTTTTTTCAATCGGACGATATCTTCTGTTCCGGTTTTGGATCTCAAAATTAAAATTTTTGCAATTACAAAAAATGTCTATTAGTTCAATAATGCAAAAAGTGCAAAAATGCAAAAGGAAATTTTTGCTCAATTGAGAATTTTTTGTAAATGTGGATTAAGTTAAACGTACACTTTTTGTTTAAAGTTCAATATGTCGAACTTAAAATTTTTTGAGTTTGAATCTAAGAAATTTGTTATTATTTTGCTTATTCGTAGTAATTATAATTTTTTTAAATCGTGTAGAAAATGAAAATCTTAACATCCTAAAATTTCTAAATCACGAACAAGATGTTTTCGTAAAAAGCAGAAGATTAAAATGGTTCATTGGCTTAAGCTGAAAAATATTCAGATTGGAAAGATTTAAATTTTTCTGAAACGTGTGTAATTTACTTAATTTTACAAAGCCTGTTTTTTCACAATTTTAAATAATTCCGAATTTAGCGAAAAATTTCCTATTTATTCCTAATTTTAAACCAGTGTTTATTAGTAATAACTGTGCATACAAAAAAATTTCCAGAATATTGTCCGATCGAAAAAGAACTTTTGCAAGCGGAAAGTTTGTATGGATGGGAAAATTTAAAGGAGTATTGAAATTCAATAAAAAAATTTATTAAATGAACCATAATAGTGTAGAACCTGCCTGATATAAAAGGAATTCGATTAGAGAATGATTCAGTTTTTCCTTTTTTTCTTGTGAAAATATTTTCATGATTTCCAAAACCAAAAACTATATAAATTAACAAAATTGCGTTTATTCTTTTAAAAATACAAAAATTATATCTAGGGTGTTTTCCTTGAAATAACAAAAAGAAAATTAATAAGTCTTGCGTGTTTTTTATTTGATAGAATATCAAATAGATTTAACAAAATTATAATCTTAATATTGTGTGGTGGAATTTGATTTTTCTAACACAAAATATAATATTTTTAGAATTATCTTGTTTGAAACCAATTTTCAAAACTTCTGCATGCAAAAAAGCACTATTTACGCCAGCGCCTTTTTCCACATTCCTGCCGTATTTATATATAGTATCTCGTAAAAATTTAAAGTTAAGTAACTTTTGAAAGTGTCCCAAATTCTGTGGTGCGCATTTCACTAAATGAATGTCACTCGTAAACTGAAATATATAAAATGTTACTCCTATCCTAAATTCAAAATACACTCACCTTGTCTTATTTTCGGAATGTGAATAATACTCGTGTAACATTATATTTCGAACAGAAATAATTATTAGCGAAAGATAAACAAAGTGTTTTCCGTAATAAAATACCTTAGGATATTATTTGCCAAGGCAAAATATTAGATACTTATTTTTTGTTAATGTTTTAAAAATTTAAGTAAATTAAGAAAAATTAACGAAATTTTTTTAAAGTTGTAACATAGAAACAAATAGACATAATTTATTTTGCGGTAGTTTGTGGTGCAACCTCAATTTTTTCAAGTACATTAAAGAAACTTCAAAATGTTTGGAAGTTACCAAATAGCGTAAATTTGTCGAAAAAATTTAAAAGTCAATTTTCATATAAATGCCTCCTTTCATGTTTTGCTTGATTCTTTTTAAAATTTATAGTAATATATGAGGCTAAACTATTGCACTAGAATTTTTATAGATTGAACTAAACTAACTGAACTATTGAACTACAAAAAGGAACTTATTTCTTATAATATACATTTTTTTCAAAATATCAAACCTGTTTTTAAACATTTTTAGGAAATCATATATATTTTCAAACTACACAGTTGATAAATTGAGAAATATCATATCTTTTAGATTTCGAATACTAAAATTTATGATATTTTAATTTTTGCTGTTCCCTATTGATTAATTTTACTTTTCTACTTTAATTAATTACAGTAACAGTAACATTAATTTGACATGAATTTGCGATGAAATAATTTTGCGGAAAAAGAGAAATAATAAAATAATAAAAGAAAGAAATAATAAAAAAAGAAACATACAGAAAATGTAATAACTGAAACAAATAAATTTTCGAAACAAAATATCCGAAATTTTATATAAGTAAAATGAAAGAGAGCTACTGACTTTTTTTTTGACACTGAAATTCTCAAAAAAAATCATATATAAAATAGAAAATTTCGAAAATTATAAAATTGCCGAAATATAAGATATCCAAGACTGTGAAATTTGCGACACTAGAAAATTCTCGAATATTTAAATTTCCGAATTTAAGCAATTAAAATATTGTTTTTAATTTACATGTTTATTTATTAAAAATGCGATAGTAAAATATTTTGACCGAATAATTTTTTTAAAATGTTGGAGGTATTCTTTAAAATTATTTCCTTAATTCGAAATATCAATGAGTGTTCGAACAATTTCTCAGGGAATGTTTTTTTTCATAATTTCCATAGTACCTTAATAAAAATATTTCTCTTTTAATGAAAATCTTTTTATTACACTGATCATAAGGAATTTTTTTTCAAGAATTGTTATTTTAAGTCCAAACAATTTTTTAAAAAAATACATTGAATATCCAAATGAATTTTTTAATCGAAAGATTTCATTATTTTATTTTTAATGAATGAATATGTTTGCTTGAAAAACAATTTTTTAGTTTGTGAAATAATAAACATTTTTCTATGGTCGGCTGTTTTTCAGTATCGAATAATTTATAATTTGGGAATTTTATGTCGGGTATTTTATTTTTCGGGAATTTTCAATGTTGGTAATTCGCTTATATTACAAATTGTTCTGTAACTTTATTATTCGAGAATTTTAATTTCAAGTTTGCATTTTTATGTTTCGAAAATTCTATAATTTCGACAAATTTCGATCTAGCATACCAGTAGGGATTAGTAAGTAAGTCGTAGTAGATAAAATATTATTTTAGTAGATAAAAAATATTAAATTTTAATATTTTCTATAGTAGGGCATTACAAACTTTGGTATTTAGAAATTTCGTGAATTTAGAAAATATCTGAATAAAAACAATATATTTTTCAAATATCTGATTTCAAAATATGGAAAATTTGTAATTTATCAATTTTTCTTGAATCAATAATTTTAACTTTCGAAATATTTCAATTTGTTTACTAAATGTTTTTGGTAGTCTTATTTTTCTGTTATTGCTAATTTTTCAATTTTCTAGTTCAGCAATTATATTTTTGGGGTTTTTAAATTTTGGGGATTTTTATTTTCCGGTAAAATTACGACATCCCTTATCATAATTTTACGAAACATCTCACAGCATAAAACTTCCGAAATTGGCACGTAAAATCCAGACAGAAATTTGTAATATATGATTTAAATAATATTTTGAAAAATTTATTTTATATTAAAATAACTAACTTTTTCTTATTAAGAAAAAGTTTTGCGGGGCCAAAATCACTGGAGATCCCTCTCATACTACAATAAATCTATAAAAAAAATCAAATAAGAAAAATTCCTTTCCATGATACAACTTTTTAATGAACATTCTCATTACTTTTTTTAATGATTCATTTAAATATACAAGTGGCCCCAAGTTGGCAAATTTTGTTGTTGTTATTAAACAAAAAAGACGTGTTTGATATTTTGCCTTCGAGAATTCAGACTTTCGAGTAAGAAATGTTTACTCTAAATAATTTCTAGTTTTTTTTTCGACATAGAGGACTCATTCTAGGGCTGTGGGTAGGGTGAATGATGCATTAAAGATTAATGAAGTAACAAATATTCCAGCGGACGGGTAATTTTCGTACGTGAAGAAGACAAAAAACAGCCGCCACCATGGACGCGATCAAGAAGAAGATGCAAGCGATGAAGCTTGAGAAGGACAATGCGCAGGATAAAGCAGATACCTGCGAGGGGCAGGCCAAAGAGGCGAATATGAGGGCGGACAAAGTTCTCGAAGAAGTAGCAGACTTGCAAAAGAAATTGACGCAAGTAGAGGCTGATCTTGTCACTAACAAAGGAAACCTCGAACAGGCCAACAAGGACCTCGAGGAACGTGAAAAATCCCTCACAAATGTAAGAATTATTTATTTATTTTTTTGTCAATTCCCTTGCTTTTCATTCCTTAATATAAGTCTTTTTAGGTATGGGTATTACTCCTAACTCCTAATTCCTAGTTCCTAACTCCTTATTCCTAATTCCTTATTCCTAATTCCTTATTCCTTATTCCTTATTCCTAATTCCTTATTCCTAATTCCGTATTCCTAATTCCTTATTCCTTCCTAACTTACAACTACTAACTCACAACTAAAAATTCACAACTCACAAAACAGAACTCTCAACTCAGGGAACTCAGGGAACTCAGGGAGTGGATTTAGAAGAAGTTTGGGCAATGAGAAGGCTAGTGGAAGCGAGGGGAAATATGAAAAAACGTTATTATTTGTTGATTTTAAATATCTACACTGGAAATTTAATTATATTATTTTTTTATAAAATTAAAAGTCGATATCGAGAGACATATTTTTATGATCAAGTATCACTTTTCTTATAAAAGCCAGTAGTTTTCATAGAAAAAATCCTTTACAAATTAACAATCCATAAAAATTAGTGTTTGTCAATAGAATTTGTTTATACGTTCTGCGTATTAAATCTAAACCATATTTAGCAAAAGAAAATTTTTTACAAGTAATTAGAAAAAAAGTTGCAGATTCTATCGTTCGCGAATTGCGAATGGCGAATAAAAAATGAATTTTTATTGTTGATCTTAAATTTCTTGAACATGAAATATTTATTATTAATTTTAGATGTTAATTTTGTTTGTCTACTGGTCTAAATCAATACTATTAAATATTGATAAAATTTTTTAAGATTTTGAAAAAAATGTATCTATCTCCGATGGGATCTGAATCCAGGACCTTCATATTTCCGGTCTGATGCTCTTACCAACTGAGCTACTTAGACCAGTAGACAAACAAAATTAAAATCTAAAATTAATAATAAATATTTCATGGTAAAGAAACCTAAGATCAACGATAAAAATGTGATTTTCATATTTGAAAATAGAAAAATCATGCAAGTATAAAGAATGACGTCGACATTCAGCTTCTAAGGGGGTTTTAAATAAAATTTTCTCGTCTCTACGTAGCTCAGTTGGTAACAGCATCAGACCGGAAATCTGAAGGTCCTGGGTTCAGATCCCAGCGGAGAAAGAGACGTTTTTTTCAAAATCTTACAAAATTTTATCAATATTTAATAATACTGATTAAGACCATTAGACAAACAAAATTAACGTCGAAAATTAATAATAAAAGGTGATTTCCCAATAAATATTTATATCCCCGTACAAGAAATTAAAAAGAAAGTATTTCACAAACATTAACAAAAAAGGCTGTATTGCTGTTTTTGACCAAATTAAAAAAATCGTAGTATTTTATTTTTATAATATATAATTTTACCTCTAATACTTCAAAGTCTCATTAAAATTCAATTACAGGTTCCAGAAATATCGATAATTCAAAAAAATCGAATCGCAAAAATTTTACAAGTAATTAGAAAAAAAGTTGCAGTTTCTATCGTTCGCGAATCGCGACACTGAGAGCGCAGCGCATCGTATCAATCAAATTAAAATATCTTCGGAAACAAAAAAGACTCCATATATTTCTTTGCAAATAAAAGATGAATTTTTATTGTTGATCTTAGGTTTCTTGACCATAAAATATTTATTATTAATTTTAGATGTGAATTTTGTCAGTCTACTGGTCTAAATAAATATTATTAAATATTGATAAAATTTTTTAAGATTTTGAAAAAAATGTTTCTATTTCCGCTGGGATCTGAAACCAGACCCTTCAGTTTTTCGGTCTGATGCTCTTACCAACTGAGCTGCTTAGACCAGTAGACAAACAAAATTAACATTTAAAATTATTAATAAATATTTCGTGGTCAAGAAACCTTAGATCAACAATAAAAATGTGATTTTCATGTTTGAAAAAGAAAAATCTTGCAAGTATAAAGAATGACGTCGACATTTAGCTTGTATCGGGGCTTTGAAGAAAATTTTCTCGTCTCTCCATATCAGACCGGAAATTTGAAGGTCCTGGGTTCAGATCCCAGTGGAGATCGTTTCTTAAAAATTTTAAAATTTGATCAATATTTTAATAATATTGATTTAGACCAGTAGACAAACAAAATTAATATCTAAAATTAATAATAAAAGGTGAATTTCCAAGAAATTCAATATGGCATAACTCCCGTAATTTTCAAAAATCTAAAAAGCTTTAAATGGTTCTTACGTAGCATTATGATTTGATCAAGTTTCATTAAAGTCGAGTAACAACTTGTAAATCCTGATATTTCTGACTTTATTCCCGAACTTATTATTATATTTTAATCGTAATTTTTAGGCCGAGTCCGAGGTGGCTGCCCTTAACAGAAAAGTACAACTAATTGAAGAGGACTTGGAACGCTCTGAAGAACGCCTTAATACCGCAAGCTCGAAACTCGCCGAAGCATCTCAAGCAGCTGACGAATCCAGCCGGTAAAAATATTGCTTTGCAAAATTGATAAATCTTCTAATTATTTAATTCCTTTATAATTTTTTGAGCCTCATAATTAACAAAGCTGATAAAATTTCAGTATGTGCAAAGTATTGGAAAACCGCGCTCAGCAGGATGAGGAAAGGATGGACCAGCTGACAAACCAACTGAAGGAAGCTCGTCTTCTCGCTGAGGATGCTGACGGCAAATCTGACGAAGTCGCGCGTAAATTGGCCTTCGTTGAAGATGAACTTGAGGTCGCAGAAGATCGTGTCAAGTCCGGAGAAGCGTAAGTATTTTATATCTCTAGAATTTTATAAATTTATGTTTAATTTATATTTTATAAATTTTATATCTTATCGAAAGATCTCCCAGGCACCTCCATCGTGCCGGGAATCAAAGACCTGGGGCCAACACAATCCCGGGTCCACATTACCCCGGGTGTCATATTACCACATGTGTCATATTACTATATGTGTCGAATTACCCGGATGTCATATTACCACATGTGCCACATTACCCTAAGAACCACATTTTTAATCTCTTTCTAACACTAACCATCCCCTACAGTCCATAAAACCTTTACTACGCCCTCGGCTTTTGTCATCTCCCCATCAGTCGCATATCCATAGCCCCTATTATAGCTTTTTGCTCTAAAGTTGTACCCTCTCTGGCCCCTTTCCTTTCTTTTAGAGTAGTATATCCAGATAACAGGTTTTTACCGCCAAGTTCAGATACAACCTTTTCCTAATTCGAACGGAGTTACCACCTTTTGTAAAACAAGACTCTGTCAGGAATAGTCCCACACCTTCGATACCCTTTAGAATTCGGTGTAATGCGCAGTAATTCATTTGCAATGCGTAGTAATCCACTTTTAATCTAGAGTAATCTGATAGTAATGTGGGGTAATCCACTTGTAATCCGTAGTTATCCACTTTTAATTCAGTTACAATATGGAGTAATCGAGCTCTAATCTTAAGCAATTCACTAGTAGGGCGGAGTAATTTACTTTTATTCTGGTGTAATCCAGAGTAATCCACTTATAATGTAGAGCAATGCACATATGATCTAGGCTAATCCACTTGTAATCCTAGTAAGTCGAAGTAACTAAAGTAATCCATGTTATTAAATTGTAATCCAGAGTAAACTAGGTAATTCGGAGTAAATTACATAGGTAATCTAAATATTTGTAAACTATTTTGTTAAAATTTTTTTTTGCACAAAGATTTTTCATAACTGAAATTTTTTTTCTCTTTCTGTATGTAAATTATTTTAACTGAAAATTAAACTACTCGATTTTTGGTCAAAAAATTATATTTTTAGTTGAGAACTCAATTATTTGACTAACAAATCATGTAGTTTGTTTAAAATTGGACTTTTTTGGCAACAATTTATCTTTTTGTTTGAAAATTCAACTACTTAGTTGAAAGTTTAACTACTATGTTATAAATGCATTTTTGGTTGGAGATTCATCATTTTAGTTAAAAATTCATCTCTTCGTTTAAAAATTCAACTATTTAGTTGAAACTGCGCTTTCGTTTTAGTATCAAATATTACAAAAAATACAAATGCAATTATTTCATTTCGGTTTCAAATTTAATTATATTAACTAAAAATTCAAGTTTTCCTTTTTTTCTGGAAAATTTAATTTTGATTTTGTTGAAAATTAGTTTTTTTGTGGGAAATTAATATTCTTGCTTGAAAATTCAACGACTTTGTTTAAAGTTGAACTACTTTGGTAACTTATCTCTTTAGTTGAAAATTTACATATTTTGTTGAATTTTTCGTTGTCTTTTGGTTTAAAATGTATTTTTTGAACGAAAATCTAACTATACCAGTTATAAATTAATAAATGTAATTAAAAATTCATTTTTTTAGATGAAATTAAATTTTTTCACTGTATTTTGTTGAAACTTTGTTTTCAGTAGAAAATGAATCTTCTTGGCTTACTTATTTCAAGTCCCTCATCCTGGGATATTTCGAATTGCGCGGTTCCGTCGCCTCCCACCATGGTCCCTGTAAAGTCTCGCGCGCGTCATTGGCTAACCAATGAAGAAGAGGCTCTAAGAGTGGGAAACCTCCTTGGTTTGAATTGAGTATTTTAGCATGCCGTCACGGGAATGCATACGTGTTTTTGTGGAAAATATTATAAGAGGAAAAATTAGTAATAAATGAATGAATAGTAATATTTTTCAAGTGTAGAATGTATTTTCTCAGCCATTTTCCATTATTTTGTCGATTGACGAACTTCCAGTCTCATGAAATAAAAAAAAAATGTCAAAATTTGAGGTTAGTGTATCAGTTCACATGTTTACAGCGCGCGCATAGAAACCTGATCGGGACAGCCAATCAATGTCGCTTGATAAAAATCACCCGAAGACTCACAGAGAAGTGGGGGTCCGTCTAGCTTTGAAATATCCAAATGTTTGCGTTTCGCGGCTCTTGAAATAGGCAAAAGTTCAGTGTATTGAGACATCTTAAATGGATTGAATACTACACCTTATATAACTAAACTTTAAAAAAACATGGATAGCGCGTTGGCGTGCGCTGCGCTTAGGGGACCCAGGCCCAATAAATATGCATTTTAATAAAAATGATCCTATTTCAAACTGAAAGTCCAAAGATTAAGAAAAAGCGCAATGATTAAATAATAATAATAATGTTTGCTTTTAGAAAAATCATGGAGCTTGAGGAGGAACTTAAAGTCGTCGGAAACAGTTTGAAATCCCTGGAAGTATCCGAAGAGAAGGTAAAATTATTTTTTAATTAGGTATAAATTATCTCT
This sequence comes from Druon quercuslanigerum, assembly GCA_010014905.2. NCBI lineage: Eukaryota > Metazoa > Arthropoda > Insecta > Hymenoptera > Cynipidae > Druon > Druon quercuslanigerum. Next base: position 12,686 of record JAAAKG020028583.1, on the reverse strand, counting down.
TAATTCCAGTTGAATTTTTAGGCAAATTAGGCTATTTTAAAAAATCTTAGAAGTCTTAAAAAATTTGAAAACATTCGAAAATAATGTAAACCCTTAAAAAAATTGATTTAAATATAAGCTTTAAAATAAAAAAAATATTTTAAGGCTCGAAAAGATTTTTAAAAATTTGACGCGAAATGTAAATTTTTGAAAATTAAAAAAAACGTTTTATCAATCTTGAAACGTTTCAATAAGGTAAACAAATTGTCGTAAGATTCCTGAGAAAATTGGAAGTGACCTTTTTTGAAATTTCAATTTTAAAAAATCTGTAATAAGTTTTCACACAATTTCAAAAGCTGTTTGAGACAAAAAAGAATGCAGAAGATTTTATGATTTTAACTTAGTAAAAATTCCTTTTAGAAGGTTTAGAAGTTTCGAAAAAATGCAAAAATAATTAAAAATTTAAAGATTTCAAAAATTGTTTATAAATATAGATTTTTGAAGCTTTCGAATAAACATTTAGAAGCTTTTTAAAAACATTCACTGTTTGAAGACAATAGTTTGAAGACAATAATTTGAAGGCAGATTTTTTTAATTTTGCAACATAACGAAACTTTAAAAAAAAATTGAGTAAGCTCTAGATATATTTAAATTTCTTAAAGAATTCAAAAATAAATATTAAATTTTAAAGGAATATTTGTCAGTTTTGTAAGATTACAAAATTTAAAAATATCGAGTTATTTTTAAGCTATTTTAAGATATATTTATTAGAAGTTTTGAGAAGATTAAAGAATGATTTACAAATTGAAATGATTTCAAACGTGCAAAACAAAATTTTGAAATTTTGAAAGGTTTCAAGAGAATAAAAAAATTGTACTAAAATTTCTAGGACAATTTTTTGTGATTTTTTAAAAATTATTTCAAGAGAATATTTAAAAAGATTCCAAAACATTTTAATCTAAATTAAAAATAATAATGGCCAGTTTCAGAGATTCTGAAGAATTAAAGAAGAATATTTTTAAATTTATTCTAAACTTCGAAATGTCCTAAATATCTTTTAAATAGATTCTAATTTTTTTCTAGTGTTTTGTAAAATCCTTTAAAGTAACCAAATTTTCTTTACAATTTTCTAGATTCATTCTCGACATATCTGAAATCCTAAAACATTTTTTTAAATTTTTTGAAGAATCTTAAGAAGTTTATATTTATAATATAACTTCAAAAACAAACTGCCAATACTTATTCCCTGGATTTGCAGATCTCAGCTAATTTTAGCTAAAATTTAAGTGTTTAAAAACTTTAAAAAAATAAATAATTATTTAAAATTTGTATTTCTAATCAAAAAATATTTTTCCCCTTAAACTAAAAAACTGTTTAAATAACAATAATTTCTCTTATTTCAGGCCAACCAAAGAGTTGAGGAATTCAAAAGACAACTAAAGACCTTGACTGTCAAACTAAAGGAAGCTGAAGCTCGTGCTGAATTCGCTGAGAAGACCGTCAAGAAACTACAGAAAGAAGTTGACAGGCTCGAAGGTCAGTTTCAATTGATGGACAATTTTGTATTATGAATTTTTTTTATTTGTATATTTTGTCAATATTTCCTTATTTTATCCAATATTTTTTACACGTCCGTTTGCTTCTTGGTGTTTTTAAAAATTTTGCTTTTTATTGCTTATCTGCTAGCAACTAAAATTTGAATGTGCTCAAATTTAATTATCTTATCATTTATTTGTATAATTTCTATAATTTATTTAAGAGCTACGTGCTTGATCGCTTAAATGTTTAAACAATTCTTATAATTTAATTTAACCTGTAGAAGTGCTCAATTATAATTTTCATATCGCTTTCAAATTTTTTCAAATTTAAACTAATTTGTTCAAAGTCTAAAATTATGTGTCTAGTTTGAAATAAGAAAATGCAGCGAAAAATTATCTTTATTAAATTATTCTTTAGTCTATAAATGGTCAAAAAATGTATTTATTTATCTCAGGCTTCACAGACCCAAAATATTTTATGTTGAGCTAATTTTTCTTGGTTAAAGAGTTCCACTATTTGGTTAGAAATTTATCTCTTCAGGTTTAAAATTCAACAATTTGATGAAAATATTTTTCTTTCTTGACTAAAATGTAATTTATGGTTACAAATTTAATTATTTGAAAAAATCAACATTTTTAGTAAAAAGGTAACAATTTAAAAAAAAATTGGCTGAAATTTTGTTTACTTCTTAACTGAAAAACTTTTCTGGTTCAAATGAAATTTTTGTAGGAATATTACCTATTATATTTTTTCGGAAAATTAATTTTTTTTTAAATTTTAATTGAATTTAATTATTCCGTTTTTGGTTCAAAATTTAGTTGAAAAAGTTTTTTTTTATTGAAAATAGTGTTTTTCAACAAGAATTTAACTATTCCATTATCGGATAAAAATTTATCTTTTTTAGTTGAAAATTCAACTATTTGTCTGAAAATGTATCTTTGTAGGTTTAAAATTTAAAAATTTGGTTAAAATTTTTTTCTTTCTTGATTAAAAAATCTTTTCTGATTAAAAAATCAAATTTTTTGTTGAAAATTTATCTTTCATTGATAAACTCAACTGTAATTTGTTAAAAATCTTAACATTTATTTGTTGAAGTATCAACTATTACAGTTTTTATTGAGAATTAATCTTTTTTTACTCTAAACTCGACTAATTTTCTTAAAATTGAACTAATTTGTTAAAAAATAATTTGCTTTAAATTTTATTCTTTCCTGACTGAAAATTGAGAATTCGTCTTTTTTTATTTTAAATTCAACTGCTTGGTTAACGAATTGACTCCTATGTTAAAAATAAAAATTTTTGGTTAAAGATTTATAATTTTAGTTGAAAATACATTTCGTTGGTTAAAACTTAAAATATTTTGTTGAAAATTTGTTCTTTTTGTATTTATTGAAAATATTTGTTATTAACTAAAAATGAAAGTATTCCATTTTCGTTCGAAAAGGTATCTTTTTTCTTAAAAATTTAACTATTGCTTTTTTAAAATGATCTAGTTTACTTAACATCAACTATTTGTCTAAAAATATATCTTTAAAGGTTAAAATATCAAAAAATTATTTGAACTTTTTTTCTTGACTGAAAAATCTGCTCTGGTTAAAAAGTCACCTATTTTTCTAAAAAATTGTATTTTACTGATCGATTCAACTTTTTATATTTGAAATTAAAATACTTCTGTGTTGATATATGAACTATTAAATTTGTTGTCGATAATGTATCTTTTTTGGCTAGAAATTCCACTACTAAGTTAAAATTTTAACTTATTAAATTTTAATATATTTACTGGAAAATTTTAGGAATTTAAAATATTTTAAATCTTATCAGGGTTAGTTTAATTAAAAAAAGATCTTGAAAACGATGCTAAGTTTAACTAAATTTTTTTCTACAGCTTAAATATGAATTCGGCTAAATATAAAATTATTCGTCTTGTTCAAACGATCAACCTGTCAAACACGGAGCACCCATTTATTTGATAAACTTGATTCTATTTGTTTTAATTATTATTTTAGAAAGTCAAAATTGTCGAATTATTATTATAATGATTTACTTTTATCATCAGATCTTTATCCGTGGATTTGGAATTTTCCAGGATTCTTAGGAACTAGATATCTCCCTTAGTGCTAAAAAATCCTTTCAGTAAATCCCACGTGATTTTGGAAAAAGCAAATTTAAACGCAAAACAATACAATTTTTAATTACAGACGACTTATTCCACGAGAAGGAGAAACACAAAGCAATTGTCGACGACTTGGATTCGACATTCGCTGAGCTTACGGGCTATTAAATTATATTAAACACACGCCTAAACTCAAAACCATTCAAAACTTCATTTATTTTGAAAATCGTCTTGCAAAAAAATTCAGACTCACCCTTTATTACAGGAAGAAAAATAATTCATAGAAAATTTATTACACTTAGTATATACTAAATTAATTAATTTCCCTGTTCTTTAAAACGTTTTTTCAATATTGATACCTAAAAAAAAATCTGTTCGGACATATCCAATATTTTTCAAGAAATACGTTTTGGTCCATTTTGATTAACTTCGTTTGAAAGTGATGCTATTTTATAAAAAAAACTTCTGAGCGCAGCTCGGCTCTCACAAGCCTTAATCTTTGTAGATCAAAAATTCAACTATATGTGGTTATAAATGTAACTATTTAGGTGAAAATTTAATTATTTTATTAAAAATTCATCTTTTAAGTTAAAAAATTAACTGTCTTCTAAAAAATAGTATGTGAGAGCCAAGCTGTGCTCGGCAGCTAACTTCACAGTGACTAATCAGCTCCCTAGTGATGCCCAATTAGGGACTTATCTGATTCAATTTATGGTTCTGCATTAGTAATTTGCTCAGCCTAATTCATTAAATTAATTTAGTTGAATTAATATTAATTGTTTAATTGTGTAAATGTTTTGCTGTTAAATCAAAATTAACGATAATATTCAACTCATTACTCGTATTCAACCATTTTATTCTTCAAACAGAACAAAGATTAGCGTCGACGATCGGCGCTCGACAGGTATTTTAGTCATTCCCTGACTTCTCGTGATTTCCTTCAGGATATAGTCGCACGAATAAAGAATATATTGATAGTTCCAATATTAGGAATAGAATTAGGGATATAGCAAAGTGTTTTATTCCCAAGATTGCAACAGCTAAGCAATTAAAATTTTGGAAAAAAGTTCTAAGATTTTATTTAGAAATCAGGGACCGTTTTAAAAACTACGTCACACTGAACGGGGGGGGGGGGGCAGGATTTATGATGATTTGTGACGCATAGTGAGAGTTTAACGCAGAATGTAACTGCACACATGGAGAAAATAAATTTTAATTACAATTTTTTTAAATGCTTGAAAAAATGAAAATAAGTGACATATAAAGAATTATTTTTTCATACCCGGTTATCAAGAAACGTTCCCTTTTTTCATTTTTTCGCTTAAATGCCAACTTAACTAGTAGAATCCAATAAGGCAATCCAACTATTTTTTACAATTATTTTTTCTGAATGTAATTCTTCTAATTGAAAAGTCTGCTATTATATTTTTGGTTTGAAATTTATCTTACTTGTTTAAAATTTCAACTATTTTTGAAACCGAGAATTAACCTATTCTATTTTTGAGTGAAAATTGCTCGTTTATTAAACTTTTTAATTCAAAATTCATTGTTTTGGTTGAAAATTCAACTACTTGGTTGTAAGTCAAATTGTTAGCAGAGAATATCCCAACGATTCTCAAACGTAAAATGTAATAGTTGATATCTCAACAAAGAAAGATTAATTTTTAAACAAAAAGATCAATTTTTTGCCAAAGAGATAAATTTTTAAACAAAAAAGACGAATTTTCAATCAAAAAATATTAAATCTTAAATTAATTCTTAGATATTATTTTTTAGGAATTCTCATTAAAAAGACTACTCGTTGATATTTTAAAGTCAAAAGTTTAAAAACGAATTTTTAAACTAAAAAGACGAATTTTCAAAAACTTAATTGAATTTTTAATCCGAAAATATGAATTTTCAACAAGATAGTTGAATTCTCCACGAAAATAATAGAATTTTCAATCCAAAAAGATAAATCTTTGAAAAAAAGGTTAAATTTTTAAGCCAAAAAGACTAATTATATACAAAACAGTTGATTTTTAAAACTCGAAATATTAATTGATTAAAAAAAAAGAATATTTTGAACAATATATTTAAATTTTACGCTTAAAAATCTATCGTTTTAAGTTGAAAATTCTGCAGTTTGTTTGAAAATGTATGTATTTTGATGTAAATTCATCTTTCTTGTTAGAAAGTTTATCTTTTTCATTGCAAATTCAGCTAATCGATTAAAAATTTAAACTACTTTGTTTGAAAATTGAACTATTTTGTTGAAAATTCGTTTTTTTTAGTTGAAATAACTTTTATTAATTGAAAATTTCATTAATGGTTGAAAATTGGTTGGTTTCAGTTTAAAATTCATCAGGTTTACAAAAAATTGATGTCTTCTGTTGTAAATTCATATTTTTCTGGGTACAAAATAAATATTCTTGCTTGCAAATTCAACTATTTGGTGACAAGTTGAACTGCTTTTTTAAAAAAATATTTTTTTAGTTCAAGATCTCTTTGGCTTAAAATTTAAATATATTATTCAAAATTGTCTTTTTTCTAATCAATTAATATTTCGAGTTTCAAAAGTCAACTGTTTTTTATATTTGTTATATTTGTTATATTATTTATATTTTTATATTAAATTTATAAATTTAAATATTATATTAAGTATAATATGGACTATATTTATTACATTTATATAATTAGTCTTTTTGGCTTAAAAATTTAACCTTTTTTGCCAAACATTTATCTTTTTGGGTCGAAATTTCTATTATTTTTGTAGAGAATTCAACTATTTTGTTGAATTTTTAGTTTAAAAATTTACTTGTAAAATTTTGACTTTTAAACATTAACGATTGGACTTTTTATTAAAAATTTTTTAAAAATAATATCTAAGAATTAATTTAAGATTTAATATTTTTTTATTGAAAATTCGTATTTTTTGTTCGAAAATTTATTTCTGTTGGTGAAAGTTTGATCTTTTTTGTTTAAAAATTAATTTATCTTTGTTTCGTTTAAGAATCGTTGAGATATTCTCTGCTAACAATTTTTTTTTTGAAGATTTAAAATTTAATTTTGTTTTTGAAAATTTGATTGTTTTGTTAAACATTCTCTTTTTTGATAAATAATTGCACTTTTGGGTTTAAAATGTAATTGTTTTTGGCTGAAGCTTAATTTGTAATGTTTAAAAATTTAACCATTCGATTGAAAATTCATATTTGGGGATTAAATCTTCATCAATGCAATTAAAAATTAAAATATTTTTTTGAAAAATCATCTCTAGTGCTTGAATGTTAAACTATTTGGTTTATAATTAATTATGTTGTTGTTTAAAATTTAACTATTTCGTTGTAAATTAATCTTTGTAGATCAAAAATTAAATTATATGTGGTTATAAATTTAAATATTTGGCTGGAAATTTAATTATTTTATTGAAAAACTGCAACTCTTTGTTTTTGAAGTTAGTTTTTTTTTCTTTCAATTCAAATATTTAGTTGAAAATTTGTCTTGGTTGTTCGAAAATTCGACTGTTTTTTTTCAAACTTCGCTTCTTTTGCGTTTAAGTTCAAGAGTTTGGTTGTAAATGCAACTTTTTGGTCTCAAATTAATTTTCTTGTTGCAAATTTAACTATTTGGTTAAAAATTCATCCTTGTCCGTCAAAAATTAAACTCATTTGTTAAAAATCTTGATCTGTTGTGATAGAAAATTAATGTTCCTTCGTTAAAAATTCACCTTTTTTGTTAAAAATGCAATTTATTTTTAATTAAAATCCTAAGCGTTTCATATTTAATTCAATATGGTACCCGTACATTCATTCTATCTAAAAGAATCTATTCACCTATTATTCCCTTATTTTCGTGAAAAGTCACCCTATTTCTTATTTTCTCATAATATTTTGAGCTGTGAAATCAAATAAAATTTGTTTGCCTTAAACGGGAAAGAAGGGGTGGGGTGGAAAATGTATTTAAAATTGTTTACGTAGTTTTTGAACGACCCTTATACATTTATATTTTGACCTTTAAGTATGGACGTTATTTTATTTTTGCACAAACAAGGGCCTGAGATCTCACAAATCGCTGTATGTCTAATTGAATAATTAAAGAAGTTTTTGTTATCTAACTTTTAAAAGTATATGAATAGACATTGAAAGAAGTAAGAAATTAATAAATTTTATTAACTTTTATTATTAATCATCTTTTGCACAATTTGTGAAAAAGTCCCACAAATCAGAATCACGGTGCGGTCTGTGATGGCTGCACGACCATACTTAAAGGTTAATAATAAATGATAAAAACGATTTTTTATTAAAGTCAAAGAACATTCTATACAATTTGCACAACCAAGCTTGTTTCAATGCTATTTTAGTTTCTACATTCTCACTTCACCCTAATAAATCTAAAATGCTTTTTAAGTTATTTTCGCTTTAGCCATTACAGCAAAAAGTGTATTAACATTAATATTTTGTTTTGACAAACAAAATATGCCCCGCCCTGAACATTTTTCTTAGACCTATAAAATGAATTTTCCTGTTAAACATAATTTTGATAAAAAATATTACTTTAATACAAAACTGTTTGTTAATTTTACAGATGAGCTTGGAATCAACAAGGACAGATACAAGTCCCTGGCTGACGAAATGGACTCGACGTTCGCCGAATTGGCAGGATACTAGTCAATCGTCGTATTCACGCGAGATATTTATAAGAGAATTTATATCTTCCAACAACTGGAGCTTCTTGAGAAAAAAAGCGATCGAGCAAAGTTAAAATACAACGAATTACTCTCTATGACTATTCATATCCAGTTTACATTAAAAATTTATTATCGGAAATAAAAAACCTTTGTTATAAGATAATAAATCTAATTATAACGTGATGTATGAAATGTTATGCTACGAAATTTAATAAATGAATGTAACTGTTTTAATTTGCTTTTTCTCTGTAAAAATCATAAATTATTTCCTGTACTATACTAATTAATTATTTATAATTAATTCAATATCATTATTTATAACTAATATAAGTAATATTCAAGATGCAATAAATCGAGTGACTTAATAAAATATTTTTCATCGACAGAGAATATATTGAATGTTTAATATACTATATATTCTTGTATTTTCTATTCTTTTAGATGATTCATGCGTTCTTTTATATGGGTATATAGTTTATGAATTATCAAGATTTTTATTTATTTATTGCAGGTTGCCTTACAACCCTATTCTTCTCTTTTTCCCTATTTAACTCTTTCTCCTTTTTCGTTTTTAGATTTTAATGCAAACTAAATTACTAGATAGCAGTGCAAGGTGGATCAAGAAAAAAACATTATCTTTGTTTTTTAGTACTTCAACTGGGTTATAATTGTAGTAAGGTTCAAATCTCGCTACTAATTCAGTCATTAGGGCAATTTTTTCGTGAACGATCTTAGAAACATAATTATGTCTGCGCGTGTACTCTTACGAGACAAGCATCGTAAGGCATCAATGATGAGCTAGATATTCTTATTAGTATTTCCATGAAGGTGGGTTCAATCAATAACTGCCGCCATACTAATAATTTTTTGGGTAATTTATTCTCTTAGTTACCTTGTTCTGGATTGCAATGACAAGCCCTTCCGTCTCGGAAAAGAGCCTTAAACTAAGGTTTGCAGCATCACTAGCCACGCAAGAAATATTTAACGTGTGGAAATGTTGCTTGTGCTGTTTACCTCGCCACTAGCTAGTTAGTAGCTAGCTGTTCAGCATTGAGATTCCCGATGATTTGGAAGTTCAGAGTTGTAAGTTTTAAGGGGAGATACAGTTCAAATCTACAAATATAGTCATAGAGTAAGATGTTAGTCGTCTTATGGAAATATTCGTACAATTGCTTAACCTGAGAGTCACAAGACGACGATCATCCAAGATCTCTCTGCCTCCAAGCATGCGTGCCGTGGTAGAACTATTTTGTCCATAGCTGTCCTTTCATGGTGCATTCGGCGTTCAGACAATTTCACGGGGAATAGTCTTCCAGATCAGTGGAAAATTTATCTCTCCACAAATGCAGATTTTTCCATTATCCCAACCTAGAGACATCCTGATGTCATAGGAGAACTGCAGCAAGATGCTAAGTAGGCTTTTCAGTTTTGACTCTGCGCTTGCATACAACCTCATGTCGTTCATGTACAGAAGGTGAATGAGCTAAGACTGATTCACTAGCAGCTCAATTTTGAATCCATAGGACGTCTTGTTGAGTCTCCATCTTAGTGGGTTCAATGCTAAAAAAATGCAAAGTGCGCTGAATGGATCACCTTAGACGATTCCTCGTTAAATGGACTAGGCCCGAGTATCCCTCATCATACCAAGACTAAAACTTTTAATCCTTGTGAGCCAAGAGTACATAGCGTGATCCAGAAAAGGGATGGCGTGCGGACCTGTCTTAAGGACCGCAAGTAAATAAACGTGGGGTATTGAGGGAAACGCCTGTTGGTAGTCAATGCAGGCCATATGCAAATTTAACTGGTGTTTTGCATGCAACACAATCACACTATCAATTGTGACTTGGTGCTTGCAACCAGAGTAGCCTTGACAGCAATCTTTTCATTCAACCGAGAGGACATTGTTCTTCTCACAATATTCATAGACGCAGTCAGAAACGATAGCCGTGAGACACCTATAGACGGTCGAGAAGCAGGTGATTGATCGGTAATCATTAGGACTACCAGCATCTACCTTTTTAGGTATTATATGCATTACGCCGTTTGTCATAAAAGAGGGCAAGAATTCTCCAAATCTTTTGTAGGGACCCAGCAAGAGTGGGGTGAAAACCTCAGGTATTTGTACCATAAGCTGTGCACCCCATCCTCTCTCAGCGATTTCTAGTTCCCAGCCTCTTTAGGATACAAGTTACATGGGAGATAGCTTCATCCCAGGCAACTCTGTCCATTTCCAGACGGAGCTCCGCCCTGTCCAGTTGACTTAAACTATGAGTACCCTAGATGCTCGACCAATATCTGGACATTCTATCAGCCTTATGTGCTTCACAACCACGTTGAGTCTTGTATTTTCTATCTACCAGTACGCAATTAAAATGTTTTTCGTCACCTAAGAAAGTCTCATTGTTATTCCTTCTTGTGATCGGTCCATTAAATCATCGCAGTCGCGTTGACATGAGCATGAGCCACTGTTTAAGATAGTCACTCACTTCGTTCAGGTCCGTAGATCTTCGTGAACGGATGTTATGCGGGCAAAAGATCTCCTCTACATGGTGAGCCAGTCTCAGAGACCGATTGCCATTTTGAAATTGGTATAACCGTCCCAGTTTTGCTCTTGTTTTACTAACCTGGCCTTGAATTTGAAAATTTCATGGATGGTCTGACAAATTTATTGGGGTATATTTGTTAGTAGCTCACGCGACCGTAACACAATATGCAAGAGTCTGCCCCTGCGGAAAGCCCATATCCTGCTGAAAAAACAGAGGGAGTATCTCGGCGTTCAAGCCGTCAACTAACCGGAGAAGGCCCTTATTGAATCTAAATTTCGGCTGACCGTTTTTAATTGATATTTTCTGATCTGCGAGCTCTAGGATAGCATCAGTGAAGCACACTATGAGACGCTGGCTTTCCTTATCAAGCTCCTCAATGCGTTCAGCAGGAGCAGGGGCAGTTATATAAAACTTCTTTTCCACTGCATCTATGGGGTGCACTACAGGTGTTGCTAGTTGTTGTTGCACCTGTTTTCCGAGGTTGCTTATTTAGAATTCAGATATAAGGCGGCGCCGTCTAATGGATCCTAATTAATCAGCAAGAAGTTGTTTAGTCACTCTACGGGCCAGCTCGGGATTAAGACCTATGAAGAAACGATATTGTTTGCCCCTGGAGGGTCCTCACCGTGCTGTTGCCCGAAAGTGATATCTGATCACGTCTGTATTCATTTCTGGCATCCACTTCATCCGCTTTATGGTCTACGCACCCTGGAGTTGCTAGCGAAAAGCATTCTCAACCTCAGATCTTATTCGGTGGGTAGTTCTTCTAGTGAGAAGGTTCCCGTCTGTTATCTGACGCTTTCGTTGTTTTAAGTCGTCTTGGATTACTGTCTCTATTTCTGGGATACTGACCACAAAGTTTTGGCGAAAGGCCATCCCGTCAGAAGAAGTTGTAATGGCTCCTATCTCGAATTAAAATTGGCAGCGCATCGAGAACTCATCATGATGGGTGTGAAAATTGATGCGCTGCCGTGGCATTCCTGTAGAAGTCGTCGGCTGGGGGCTACCAACCGACTCATCCTTTGCAAGTGCAGCTGATGTTCTGCTACTTACCACTTGTTGTCTATGTTCTGGCTGGACAGTAGCCCTTTCGGGTATCCCGGTGAGATGTAGCGGCCCATCACGTAGCTAGCTTACAAGTAGATTACGAAATAGATTAATGAACTTTTGCATTATAAATGGGTTATTGGTACTCCTCTTAGACCCTTTCCTCTTCGTTCTTTGCCTGCCTCGCATGGCAAACCTTGAAAAAAAAACCTACATCCAACATAACCGTTAAATTCATGAGAGAAGAGCTCAAGCCCTAACGTGACGCCAACGCGAGAGCAACTTCGGTAGGCTTATTTATTATAATGTATGACTTTTTTTATTTATTATTATTATTTTATTATTATTATACCATTAAGCCTGGTCCCTTTTGGTTCATTTCGCAACAATAACAGCAACAACAAGACTGTTCAGCCCTGCTCGGGCCCAGGTTGCTGATCAACCTCTATAGCAATCATCCTGCGCGAAGAGCTTCCCAAAGTTACCATAGAAAGCTTTCCACACGAACCCATGAGTATCCAAGGTCTTTTGCTTCAGGTGTCATTCACTCCACTGACCCTCTTACTCATCCATTTCATATAAACTATTTGTCGCAATAAATATATATTCAGCCGTCGCGGAACTTACTCGACACCCTGTATATCTCGTAGCTATGGTATTCTGCGACTTAAAGGGCAAAAACCAGAATTATTGTTCGGTAAAGCTGGATATATTCTTTTTTTTTTAATTTCTTTTGTTTGATTAGCTTTTTAAAAACCTAGTTTTAGTAAGAGTATAACAAGTTCTATTCATTGTT
>JAAAKG020028572.1:0-19766 GCA_010014905.2 Druon quercuslanigerum | reverse complement strand
TAATAAAATGCCGTAATGTCCTCCGTTTACCGAACTAAGTTATGCAAAATTTAACACACAGATTTTCTCCGTGCAGTTTCCTCCGCGCAGGCAGAGTGTGTTATAAGAACCACAGGTATCTCATATTATCAGAACCATACCGTGCAACTACGCACTTACTACGCCTCATATGTACAATATTTTCCTACTTAGTTATTCAATCCCTATCCCTCCAGGCCGACTTTACTGCTACACGGAGAAACCTTTTCCTGCAATATTTGTTAAAAATCAGACTAGATTTTACTATTTTTAGTTTGCAATGGAGGGACTACATGCCGAACTACAAAACTCATTGGAATAAAATTTAAAAATGTTACATTTATTTCAGAAAAGGTTTAAACTATTTACAAACCTCGATACTAAACCAGCAAGGAATGTATTATAGCCACTTACTAATTTCAGTAAAAGAAACTTCTAAATTCCTTGCATTTATATCTGCAGAAGATTGCAGTATTTGTAAAGGACTGTAGTTACGTCGAGAGAGACTGGCGCAATGATTTAGTAAGCGGCTTAGTAAAAATTGGTGCAGTCAGATTAGCAGACGAAAAAAATAAACCCAACGCGTGCCGCGTTGCGTTGAGGTTATGACACACGTATCCTTTACAGTTTACACAAGCATACGACGTAAATGCAGACTTATTATGAGATGTTCAACTGTTTCGCACTATTCTATTTATTTAAATTGCAATTGTGCAGTACACGTGATTATATATAGTTTATGCATTGTTATGTACATGCAGGAGTTTTATATTACAAGCTGAAACAGTAAAATATGGTTAAAATAAAGCTTGTGGGAATCGAACACGGGTCTCCAACGCGGCAGCACGGCGATATTCCATCCTGCTAAACTAGAAAATGAGTTCCAGAAATTTATCACCCTTATGAAGTAAATGCTAGAACTCAAATTAATTTTCATTAAATTATTCATTAATTGTTCACAGTGATGACATTTTTCAAATTCTAATTACGATATCTTAACGTAATCAAATATCAAATTTTTTGCTCTTTGTGGAAAATTGGTTTTTCAATTGTAACTTTTAGAATTATCATAATTCATTCTAATAAGGATCTTTTGCATGAAAACAAATTAGGTGATTTATAAAAAAAATATGAAAAATATGAAATATGAAAATATGAAAAAAATATGAAAAAAAAATTAAAATATAATTAAAATAACTGAATGTTATTTCATGTCGGTTGACATCGCTTACGCTCGGCTGCACTCGGTCCAACGCTAGGCTCACTTACTAAGTCACTTACTAATTATTCGAGAGCGATCTTCCGAATTTGTCTTACTCCATAATACAAAAAAAATAGAGAGTGTCATAGTACAATTCATATTTCTACAGACAATAGCAATTCCTCTTACAAATTTAGTCTGTTCTGTTATTTTAGGTAGTTATTACTTCTACTCTTATTATATAATATAATTACGTCTCTAATAATTTATCCTATCCAGGATTTTACTATAAAAAATACTGAGGCTTCGTATTATCAGTAGGAAAATTTCATATAAAAATAGTATAGCTTACAACTAATGTATTAAAATTTACAAATTATCGCCTTGGTTCCTCGATTGTAACCTAATTTAGTAATTTTTCCAGTACCAAGTTTCTCAATGTAAATACTTATTTAATGCATAATAAATAGGGTTTCAAGACATCCCTTCCAAGAACTCGACCACCACCGATTTCACAAAATGTTCGCTCATAGTCTTTGAAAAATACGATGAACAATTGACTTTACCACAAAATTACTTTTTTTTAAGGGCTGCAAGTTAGTGATAGAACCAACAGAGTGGGTCTCGCAGTTTAGCTTAAAACCCGCTGTCTCATATTCCAAGAATATCTCATATTCAGGTACTCTTCTCTATTTTCTGCAATTTTGAAACTTGTTAATTAATTATTACAATAATAATTGCATATTCAAAAAGGACCCTTTTGGGCAATTTTTTTCTGATGGGCATAGGTTAGTTGCAGTAAGAATAAACGCCTGTTTTCTCTATCTTTAACGATTCTTTACACAGACAGTGCTTTGCAAGCCGTGGTGGTAAACATTTAGGCTTTTGTTCTAATGCTACCACTACAATAATCGATAGCCAAACTTTAGGTCGCAATTTAGTCCACAAAAATTACAGGGCGCCTGGGCTACCAATAAAATTTCAATAGCGGAAGGGTGAAATCCACTTGTGTTTTTGGGTTTCCAAAGAAACCCTTAAAATATGTTCTTTGCAGATTTAACAAAAAATTGTAATTGACATACAAGATTTTTGAATTATTTCTTATTTTTTATTTTATTTCTCCACAAAAAAAGTGTATCCACAAAAAATTCCGCAGATGCATTGCCATGGACATAGTCCACAAGCCGTCATACTTGTTTATAATAATAACAGGCTGAATCTTCGTAAGTAGTTTCGTGTTGAGAAGACGCCCAACTTTTGTTTCTGCGAAAATTCTCAATAGTGGGAACTAATAAAGTTCGCATGCATAAACATGCTCTTTGGGCAATTTTAAAATTGTGATTAATAATAGTATTTTTTTAGTTAAATCTTAAGATAATGTCAAAAAAACTTTTTGACAAACGTCAAAAAGAACGTTTGTCTTACACAATTAATGGATTCATCGAAGCGTCCCACACTCCCAATATGTCTAAATAACGAGTTTATAAAAAATAATTAATAACCAGATGAATTTTTCAGTTGTTTCATAAATATTTGTATAACTTAATGGCCACATTGTCCTACAAATTAGGTGGTACGTTTTCCCAGTCCTACGCTCGTAAATTATCAATTTCACGGTAATACGTTTTTCATTAATAACTGTAGGAGAAAGATGGCACATGTTAGGTAAGTGTATTCTCTGAAAAAATAAAATAGTGTCCTACAAAAAATGGGTATGTATCGCTAGTTCGACAAGAATTATTTTATAATTGCAGTTCTGTTCTTTTAAAAGGTTAATAAAATTGTAAATATATTTAAATATAAATTTTTTAAATGCATTTTTACGAGTATAACATTCCAAAAATATTGTCTGCAAATTTCAAAAATATACAAGCATCACTTAAAAAGAAATACAAATTTGAGCTCTGCAGTCTGAAGCAGATATAAGAAGTTTTATTGAAAAGCTCAAACGCCTTGTGCTCGAAACAACGTTTTTACGTCCTACACGCACGCCTTCTCAACAAGTTTTAAACCGATTTATTTCAAATTTGCTACATTTATTCCCAACATAAATATCTACAAAGTGACGAAACGGTTAAAATTTTTTTTTACTTTATCATAGTGAAATTAACAAAAAAAATGCAACAAAAAACATTACTCTTGGCATTTGTTTGTTTAAACGACCGCCGTTTTGTTATTTTGCAAAAAAAATCCGCTTCGTCACTGCAAAGCTATGAGTCTTTTTATAAAGAAAATTTCTGATTTATTTCTTTTTAATTGATGCTGACTGGAGACATCAATCGTGCCGTGGACATGTCTGTTTTTTAGATACTTTATTCATAGTTAAATAATGCCTTAACTAAATAATAATTTTTTGTTGGCAAATTTATTAATAAAATTTAGGACTGCATAAATAAAAGCTGAAAATTTTAATTAATTGTATAAAGTAGTTGTTAAGAAAGAAATTCTTGAAAATCACCTTTTTTGCCGAGATAGTAGTTTTGCAAGAATGGTTATAGACTATAAATCTTTATTTAATCAATATATACTATTTTTTGTGTAGGGCAGTAGTAGACGTGTGCTCCACATATAATTCCAAAAAGAAAAAAATTAAAATTAAGCTGTTATTAATAAAAAACGTATTGCCGCGGAATTGACAATTTACAAGCGTAGGACTGAGCAAAGGTACCACTTAATTTGTAGGACAATGTGGCTATTAAATTATGCAAATATTTATCAAGCAACTGCAAAAAATTAGCTGGTTGTTCATTATTTTTTATAAACTCGTTATTTTGACATATTTGGAGTAGGATACGCTTCGATCAAACCAATCATTTTGTAGGACAAACGTGTTTTCGACGTTTTTGTGACATTATCTTAAGATTTCTCTACAAAATTACTATTATTAATCACAATTTTAAAATCACCCAGTCAGCATGTTTTACGCCTGCGCACTTTACTAGTTCCCACTATCGAGAATTTTCGCAGAAAAAATGTTGGCGTCTTCTCAAAACGAAGCTACTTACTAAGATTTAGCCTGTTATTAATAAAAACAGAGTATGGCGGCTTGTGGACTAACAAATATTCATATTCCGTACAAATATCAGTCAAAATGGCTGAAATATTTTTTGCTGCACCCTTAATGATTGCTTTAACAAATAATGCTGACCTGTTTCCGAAAAATTATACATAACATTCAATAACAAATTATTAATTAGCAAATATGTCTCACTTTACTAAACCACTCGCCCTCATTGTTAATTATTATTATTTGTCAGAAAATGTTAGAACTTTGAGTTAGTCTTCCGAGATTCTAGCTATTGTGTGATTTCCCCTTGTTTTTAACAGAGAATAAATTATCAATAAATAAATAAATTCATTACTTTGAAACTTATTTATATAGGACGTCTTTAAAAGTTATAATTTTCGATGTTGACTCACAGAGAGAAATAGGGCTTGCTTTTTGTTCTTCATTTTTTGTGTGCAAATTGTTGTATATACTCCACGTTCTGCAGTGTCATTTATAGGTTTTAAATGACCGATAACAGCTTTCAATTAATTGAAATTTACATTATCTGCCCATTTTGCAACGTCTTCAAGCAAGAAAGAAACATTTTTGAAACTCTTATCGGTCATTCGAAACCTATAAACGACATTGAAGAACGTGGAGTAGCGCTTGCTCAAGTGTACAACAATTTATAAGTATGAAAGCAAATTTAAGTTTTGATGTAAAATACAGTTAATTATTTGTTAATTATATTTAATTAATTAAGTTATTTATTGATAATTTAGTTTCTGTTAAAAAAGGAAAAATTTCACAAAATAGCTATAATTGATCCCCATTATCTTTCAGCAAATATTCTTATCCATGTTATATAAAATGTGTCTTCTGGTACACGTCTCAGGAAAATAACTCAAAGATCTAACATCTTCTGACAAATAATATTTAACAATGAGGGCGAGTGTTTTAGCGAGTATGTAATTGTTTGTAGAACTATTGCCAGAGTTTTTACAGATTTTGGAAGAAAAAAAACATCGCAAACATTATTTGTTAACTAAGACATACTTGCTAATTACTAATTTGTTACTAAATATTATGAACACTTTTTTGGAATAAGTTCAACATTATTTGTTAGAACAATCATTAAAGGTGCAACAAAAAAAAATTTCAAGCATTCTCACTTAAATTTGCATGGAATTTGCCTTTTTATTTATATCAATGCATTAGAGGTATATGATTGTTTGAAAATAGATAATTGCGTTGAGCTAACTGAATAATAATCGATTTCGCTTAAATTCGTAGAGAATTTTTTTTGTTGATACTCTTTGAGAATCAGAGTGGTCTCGCATGAAATGGTATAATAAAAAAAGGTTACAATGTTTATTCAGGGAAAAGGAATTTATTTCTTAAGTTTATTGAGAATCTATTTTATATTATAAAAGAGCAACTGACGAATTTTCAATTACAAATTTCATAAAACAAACAAATTAAGAATGCAACGAGGATTCGGAATTTTGTCTTACATAATACAAAGCTCCTCTGTGTACTAAATTTCCAATGTCTATCTCGCTTAGACTTCCGATCCCTATCTTTGAGATTATAAATCCCGTGCGTTTTACATTTTCAGTGACTTCCAAACATATTTTTTAACATATTTTTTAAAATTCTGTTAGAATCATGCATGCTTATCAGATGATGATGCATTATTTTCTTGAGTACGGATTTTGAGAATTTTCATTGACTTTCTCTCGTATCTAAAACTATAACATAAACTCACTGGCTTTTTAAGCCATTATATTATTTTCCGTTTTGTTATTTTACCCTTATAGATTTTAAATATAGTTTTGAAATGTCATGTTTTAGGTGATGAATTCCGATGGGTCCCAAAAACTATTTATTCTTCGTGAAGATGACTAGCCGGGCGGAGGTGAGTGTACCGGATCCAGAGGGGTCAAGCTAAGAACGATCCCAGCAGAAGGTTGTAAGTCTTAAAAAGTTATCGGACTCTGCTTTATTCCGCATCCGCAATTTTGGAACAGATTTAGTACGCAGTTCCGTCGAGCTTACATGCATAAAAAATTGCATGCACTTAAATTATGTTACGTTGCCGTTCGGCAAGCGTAGTAGACGCTTAAAACCAACGTAGATCTCTTACATTGTCTCGTTACATCCACCCTAATAAATACGCAACTTTAAAAGTTTTGTACTTGATTAAGTGCTTTTTCACTCCGACTGTTATAATAGTACCTTCAGCATTGATATTATCAGAAAAAATTAACGTGAATATTTAAAACTTTTAATTGTTAATAACAAAGTGTGATAAAAAAATGACAAAAATGAACATTTCTTCGCGAAAAAAATCATTTTTTCTGCTGAATCTTATTGGAAACTATTACAAATGATTTTTTTCCATCAAGAAGTGTTCATTTGTGACATTTTTGTATACTATATATTATTAACCATAATAATGATTAAATTTTCGCTTAAACTCTTTCTTACAATATTAGTGCCGAGATACTATTATAAAAATTATAGTAAAAAAGCACTCTCTCAGCAAAACTTTTAAATTAGCGTACCTATTAAATAAATCGTTTATAACAATTTTAAGTTTTATTATCAGCAAAAAGCTGTGTAAACTTGCTTCCAACGTTACTTATTAAAAAAAATCTCCACGAATAGACGTTCCTTCAGGGAATTTGTTCAATATATTTCTGATAAACCAATTAATTAAAGATGTTCACTTTCAACAAATTTTCATGGTAAATAACCATTTTTAAAATAGTTTCAGTTGGGCTTAGTGAAAAAGAGGAGTTGAAAATCTAAATAAGAAAACACAATTGAATATTTGTTGATTACTGTGCGAATCTATAATTTGTATTTGATCCCGTTTATTATAAAGATGTGTAACTCCTTTTCTTGTTTTACCTCTTCATATACTACTCTTCATACATATACATATACCCAAGGAAATAACATATAAATTATTCATTTTTTAATTTATCGGGTTATATAACGGAGACCATGACAAGTTCATCAATATTCTTATTGTTTACATTATTCATACAGTTACGTATAAGTTATTTACTTATCTAAATATATTTTAAATAAATAAAAATTCATAGCAAAATTTTTTCTGTTAAAATATAAAAATTTTATATTGTAAACTATCTGACTTCCAATTTACCGCCAATTTATCTAAAATTGAGTTCAAATTTGAGGTTACGTTGATTTTGGATCGTTCTCATAAATTTTTAAAGAATTTATCCACCGGTTATATTCTCTGTAATATTCTCATTCTCGTTACCGTTCTAAAAGTAATATTGCAGACTCAGAACCTTAATCTAGTTGTAGTTTTCTTCCCATCCGGAGTACAGATGGGCGCTGACCGGAGATCCGTTAAGATAGCACATAACCATTCTGTCGTATTAAAGTTTTCAAAATATTCAATTTAATGTTAATTTTGTTTACAAATAAACCCGAACAAATTGTGCAAAAAGAAGAGTAACTGTGGTTAATACTGCTTTAAAAACATGAAACGATGTAGCTTAATATTAATAACATCTAATTTTAAGATGCATTTACTTATTTTTCTAAATTTATTGATTTTATTAATGGAATTTTATTAAATTTATTTATTAACTTTCTTAAAGAAAAATGTAATTTGTTAAACAAATTATTTTACCTAATAAAGAAAATAAATAATATGCAAGACTTCAATTAATGCATTAGCTAAACTCGTTAAAAAAATCTTCGATTCGGGTCATACCTTTCTTCTAAATACTTTCGAGCATTCCTACAAACGATAAAATTCTCCAACTCGGATTTCTAAATTTTTGTCTAAAACCTTTTTTACTTTTAAATTAAACTTTAACCGTTTTTATTGAACCTGCACTTTCTGTTAATTAAATAAAAATATAATAATTATTTTTTGCAACATGAAGTACTTTGGGGACTCAGTATACGTTCTAGAACAAAAGATTTTTGTGAATAAAATTAGTTAAAAAGATTTCATGACAATGGTTTATTTAACAAATTTTATTCACTACAGCTGATTGCAAATCACTTTGTAAGGCATAAATGTATTTTATGTATTTTTCTAAATACGTAATACACTGTAGCAATTTACGCGGTATATTACACCTATGCGACGAGTGTCCTCAGGGCACGCCGAAATCACAACGATGGGCCGGCGAAACCCTCGTGTGCTTTGAGTCCACGCACCAACCCAAGGATGTCGCGGGTATGACTTTCGGGTTACGAACCAGAGAGTAATCAAGACCCTTAAAAGGTCTTGATTACGTTTATATATTATTTTATCTATTTTCTAAATAAATGATTATAGTAAATGGGCCTCGCACGGAAGAAAGAATAAAACTCCGTTTATATCCAAGAGCTCATTTATTCAAAATTACCTAAACTGACCTAATTTCACATTAAAATGTCTAAAAGAATAGGCATATTTCAAAGATTATTTTGGCTCAAAAAAGATCAATCGAAATTTTGTAAATTGGTATTTACGATACTAGTAATAAAGCAAAAAAAAAAATTTTTTTTCAAATTCGTTCATGACAAAATGGCGGCTGCGCAGTCGCCATTTTTGTCATTTCGGCGCTTTTTTTTCAAGTGTCCACGGCCGGAAACCTAACCCACGCCATTATTGACCTAGATTAAAAATCCAAAGTTTTTTCGATTCTATAGAACTTAAAAAAAAGATTTAAAATTTCATGAAAAATCGTTACAAAATTGTTTATTAAAATGAAACTATGCAATATAAAGAGAATATTACGTACGTCGCTGTAGAAAGCAATTTTGATTTTTTCAAGGTATGTTTCAGGCCAGTTAAAAAAAGTGGTTTTGAGAAAAACGCGTTTAAATTTTTAAATACTGTAAAATTACCGGGGCATACTTGAGAGCCGTCGCAGAAGAATTGAAAATTTGGTCATTTAGACATTTTTTGCCGCCTTTCATCTTTTGGTATATTATTTTTAAGACCCTAAAACACCTTTTAAGCAAAAAATCTGATTTTTTGAATAATTCTACAGTGGTGTCACCCCTTAATAATATAATTCTCACTGGATACTAATTCTAGTTTTGGTTTTTATATTAGTGCTCTACCTACTTTCTAGGATTAGAGTTTGCTACGCTGGGTTAAATAATAACCTTAGTTTTATTTTATTTCTACTTTATCATTGATGTATATTCCCTACTTTTCTTTCTTTATTTGTGTTAGGATTTTAAAATCTGCGCTCGCGACACCTGTCGCCTCCTTGTGGCGAGTTTGCGGAACCATATGTTCGACTGGTGAGGCTTGCGCGTTGAGTCTGTATTCACTTTTGAACTGGCTGTTGCGCGAGTAACATGTATTGTAACTGTTAGCATTTTATGTTCATTATGTTCACTCTGTATTGATTCGATTCCATCAATAAATTGCTTTATATCAGAAATAAAAGCCTTTGAAATTATAGACTTAAAATTTTATCACATTAAAAAAATTATACTTTAACAGTAAAATTAATCAGACATACTTTTCGTAAATAAAAAATTATTATTATTAGGTATAAATAGATTTTAAAATTGTTTATATTTTTAATGTTAGGAAATAAAACCCCGGATACAAGAATATGCTTTAAACGCAGGCTTTTACTCATAGTTAAAAATAAGTAAAATAGAAACTAGACAAACAATAAAATTCTCCTTCTCGTAATTTTAGTTTAAAAAATTGATTTAAAGCATTTTTTAGTTATTAAAACAAAAAACCGTATTTTGATCAGCGGGATGCTACTGCAAATATACCAAAATTGAATAAATAAAACCTAATCACAATTCATTTTTTATGTGTAACAATTAATATACAATTCTATCACTTCTAATTCAGTGCGTTAAAAATTAAAAAAAAATTTTTTAATTGAAGCATTTTAAAATTAAATGATTTCAGATAAAGCTTTTGAAGCTAGACAACTTTCAAAACGTTAACAATTGAACATTTTCATTAATAAAAATTTTTTAAATTAAATTTAACGTTTCAAAATGAAGTTGAACACATTTTTTTTAAATTTCAAGTGCTTTAGATTGGAAAATATAAACTAGTCTTTCAAAATTACAATAAAATTAAAAAATTTGTTGGATAAGGAATTTCGAAAATGTTTATATTTTTAATGTTTTAAAATAAAAATCGAGATTCCTAGAAGAATCAACTTCTAGTTAAAAATAAATAATGTAGAAACTCGGCAAGCAATATTGTAAAGCACAAATCTTGTTTTTAGGTTTGAAAATTAACGTAAAAGCAAAAGATAATAAAAATATAAAGGAGATAAAAATTAATTTAATAAGAACAAAAATAATTTATACATAATTATTATTAATTATTACCTCACACATGCGCGCACGCGCAAATCTCTGTGATAATGAATAATACTTTATTATTTATTATCAATTCTTATTTATTAATCAAATAATTAATCATTACTCATTCATATTGAACGACTTAATGATATGATAAAATAATAAAAAGTGAATATTAAGGAAGTTGTGGATACTTTTTAAAAAATATCTGGAGGCAGTTAAAACCCAAAAGAAAAACTATGATTTAATTTATTATTATTTATAATTTTTAAGCAAATAAATTATAGATTTTTAAGCTGGGCAAGCAATTCTGTTTCGTTATTACAAAAAATAATGAAAAATAAAAAATTCCATTTTGCGGTCAAACTATGCAAGATACGAAAAAAAATGAATCAAAATTGCGCGCCCTAAAAAGATATGCAAATTTTTCATAAATCATATTTCGATTGGACGTATAGTTTTTGTTTTTAGACGTAAAAAGCAACATTAAAAATAAAAAAAGAAACATTTTGACAAATGACACAAGCGATGAAAAAATAGACAAAAGTTGCTCTTGCAAAAAATATTGAAAACTCATTTAAATTTGTCATGAATAATTTTTGATAGGAAACGTAGTTTTCGTTTTACTCACAAACAATAACATTCAAAATTTAAAAAATTGATTTTTCCTAAAATGGCACAAAGTTTGAACTAAAATTTAATTTTTAGATAGAACAATTAGATTTTCTTTCAATAATAAAAAATAAGATTAGAAATTTTTTAAATAAATTTTTGGGAAAAGGACACAAGAGACGAACAAAATTAAAATAAAAAAGTTGTTTAACCAAAAAATATCTACAAGTTTGTTATAAACTCTGATTGTAAAAAGATGTTAAAAGTAACGAATGAACTTTTTGGAAGAAGGACACAAGATACAATAACATTTTATGTACCAGCATTTTCCGCATAAATTACATTTACATTGAATGTAAAAAATTTAAATTATGGAAAAACGACACTAGTTGCAGTTAAATGTTTAATAACAACAATAATAATAATAATAATAATAATACAGTAAAAATACTTTTGTTAGGGAATAAAAAAAAAAGAATTTAAAAGACGATTTTTACATTATTTTTCAAAATCCCAATAAGCATTGCTAGTTCAAGGTACATAAATAAATACCGTATACATTTGATTTTGATATTTAGCTATTATATACTATATTACTATAGATATTATTATTGATATTTAGCATGAAATACGTGATGAGAATGTGCTCGTTAAAGCCTGTGGAGCTTTAACAAAAGAGAATGCACAATCACCAAATGACAGTTGTTGATGCTTTGACCTTTAAATTTAAAAGGCTTGAGCACAAATGTGCGCAAGCCCTATGCGCGCTCAAGCATGCGAATAAAGCGAGCCGCGCGCTAAAATGATTTTTTAATTTTTTTTTGAGAATAAATAATGAAATTGTTTTAAAAAATGGTTTAAACAATAATTGACCCAGATTTAGAAAACTTACCCAAGCTATTCGAAGTGCTATGGTAAATATACTAAAAGAACGCGCGCTTTTACTCCTATTTTAATACAGAAATCAATACAGTAGAAACTAGGCAAGAAATTCTTCATAATTTTCATAATTTTCATTTTTGTAAAAACTTTTTTTCTTTTTTCTTTTAGTTATTGAAACAAATCAAAAAGCGTATTTTTAACCCCAGTTAAAAACAAATCAATAAGAAAATAGGCAAGCAATTCTGCTTTATTATTTTAATTTTTGAAAAAATTTTCTAATTTTGTTTAGTTATTTAAACAAAACAAAAAGATTTTGATCTGCGAGATTCTACGATAAGCATACCAAAATAAAGCGAAGTTTTTTCTAGATAAGGATAAATAAAGTAGAAACTACTAAATTAGACAAGCAACTCTGCTTTTTTCTTTAAATTTGTGAATTTTTTAAAAATTATTTTAACAACGAAAGTGCATTTTAATCTGCGAGATGCCACTGTGAATATATTTAAAAAACGCGCCCTTTTATGGCCCATTAAAACTAAATAAAGTAGAAACTAGGAAAACAATTCTGCTTCAATATTTTAATTTCTGGAAAGATTGGTTAATATTTTATTTAATTATTTAAAAAAAAACGTATTTTGATCTTCGAGGTGCTGCTGTAAATATATTAAAAGAAAACGCGCTTTTATTTCAAGTTTAAAATAAATAAATTAGAAACGAAACAAGCAATACTGCATGAATATTTTTTAATTTTTGAAACAATTTCTTACAATTTTTTTTAGTTATTTAAACAAAAAAACGCGCATTTTGCACTGCGAGATATACCAGAAGAAAGCGCGCTTTTTTATAGTTAAAAATAAAGAAAGTAGAAACAACTGAATTAGAAAAGCAACTTTGCTTTGTAAATTTAAATTATTTTGCAATTTTGTCGGTATTACAACAAAAAATAATATTTTGACCTGCAAGATGCTACTGTAAAAAAAAATAAAGCGCGCTTCTACTCCTATTTTTATTCAAAAATAAATATAGTAGAAACTAGGCAAGAAATTCTGCTTCACTATTATTTTTTTTTAATTTGCGAATTTTTTTTAGTTGTCTAAACAAGCAAAAAACGCCGTTTAATTTGCGAGATGCTACTGTAAATATATTAAAATAATTAGTGATTTTATTTTCCAATAAAACTAAATAAGGTAGAAGCTAGGTAAACAATTTTGCTTCAATATTTCAATTTTTGGAAAGATTTGTTAAAAATGTTTCTAGTTGTTTAAACAAAAAAGCATTTTAATCTACGACATGCTACTGTAAAAAAATTATAATAACGCGCCCTTTTATTCTTCATTAAAAATAAAATAGAAACTAGGCAAGAAATTCTGCTTCATTATTTAATTTTTTGGGAAGATTTATTGAACTTTTTGAAACATTTGTTATTTTTTTTTTAGTTATTTAAACAAAAAAACGTATTTTTATCCGTCAGATGCTACTGTAAAATTGCCAGAAGAAAGCGCGCTTTTTCAAGTTACAAATAAATAAAGTAGAGACTAATAAATTAGGCAAGCAGCTCTGCTTTATTATTTTGATTTGTTTACCATGTTTTTGTTATTAAACCAAAAAACACTATTTTGACCTGCGAGATGCTACGGTAAATATACACACAAAAATCGCGCGCTCTCCCTCCTGATTTCAATATAAAGAAATACAGTGGAAACTAGGCAAGAAATTCTGATTCAATATTCTTTTTTTTGAAAGATTTGTTAAAAAAATTTTAGTTATTGAAACAACAAAAAACGCATTTAAATCTGAGAGATCCTACTGTAAATATATTAAAATAATGCGTCATTTTATTCTTTATTAAAACTAAATAAAGTAGAAGCCAGGTAAACACAAAAACGTACTTTAACCTGCGAGATGCTACTGTACAAATATTAAAATAACGCGCCCTTTTATTCTCCATTAAAAATAAAATAGAAACAAGGCAAGAAATGCTGCTTTAATATTTTATTTTTTTAAAAGATTTTTGAAAAATTTTTTTAGTTACTTAAAGAACAAAAAACGCATTTTAATCTACGAGATGCTACAGTAAAAATGTTAAAATAACTCGCTCTTTTATTATCCAATAAAAATAAAATAGAAACTAGGCAAGAAATTCTGCTTCATTTTTTTTTTAATTTGCGATGTTTTTTTTAGTTCTTTAAACAAGCAAAACCCGCATTTTAATCTGCGATATACTACTGTAATTATATTACAATAAAATGTTATTTTATTCCCCATTTAAACTTAATAAAGTAGAAACTAGGTAAACAATTCTGCTTCAATATTTTAATTTTTGGAAAGTTTTGTTAAATATGTTTCAAGTTGTTTAAACAAAAAAAGCATTTTAATATGCGATATGCTACTGTAAATATACCAGAAGAAAGCGCGCTTTTTACAGTTAAAAATTAAGAAAGTAGAAACTACTAAATTAGGCAAGCGCTTTTGCTTTATTATTTAAATTACTTTACAATTTTGTCGGTACTACTCCAAACAATACCATTTTGACCTGCGAGATGCTACTGTAAATAAAAATAAAGAGCACTTTAACTCCAATTTTCGATACAACATAAATAGATTAAAAACTAGGCAAGAAATACCGCTTCATTATTTTTTTAATTTGCGAAATTGTTTTTAGTTATTTAAACAAGCAAAAAATTCATTTTAATCTGCGAGATCCTAATACTGTAATTACATTAAAATAATGTGTGATTTTATTTTCCAGCAAAACTAAATAAAGTAGATGCTAGGTAAACAATTCTGCTTTATTATTTTAATATTTAAAAAATGGGTAAAACTTTTTTTTAGTTATTTAAACAAACAAAAAAACGCAATTTTAATCTACGAGATGCTACTGTAAAAATATTAAAATAACGCGCCCTTTTATTCTCCATTAAAAATAAAATAGAAACTAGGCAAGAAATTTTGTTCCAATATTTTATTTTTTTGGAAGATTTTTTAAACTTTTTAAAACATTTGTTAAATTTTTTTAGTTATTTAAACAAAAAAACGTATTTTGATCTGCAAGATGCTACTGTAAATATATTAGAAGAAATCGCGCTTTTTCTAGTTACAAATAAATAAAGTAGAAACTAATAAATTAGGCAAGCAACTCTGCCATATTATTTAAATTTTTTACCATGTTTTTGTTATTAAACCAAAAAACACTTTTTTGACCTGCGAGATGCTACGGTAAATATACACACAAAAAACGCGCGCTCTCCCTCCTGATGTCAATTTAAAAAAAATACAATAGAAACTAGGCAAGAATTTCTGCTTCAATATTTTATTTTTTTCAAACATTTGTTAAAATTTTATTAGTTATTTAAACAACATAAAACGCATTTTAATCTGCCAGATGCTAGTGTAAATATATTAAAATAATGCGTGATTTTATTCTCCATTATAACTAAATAAAGTAAAATCTAGGTAAACAATTCTGCTTCAATATTTTAATTTTTGGAAAAATTTGTTAAAAATTTTTCTAGTTGTTTAACAAAAAAAGCACTTTAATCTACGAGATGCTACTGTAAAAATATTAAAATAACGTGCCCTTTCATTCACCATTGAAAATAAAATAGAAACTAGGCAAGAAATTCTGCTTCAATATTTTAATTTTTGGGAAGCCTTGTTAAAATTTTTTGTTTGTTAATTACAAAAAACTGATTTTTATCTGCGAGATGCTACTGTAAATATAAAAAAATCCGCGCTTTTACAACTATTTTCAATAAAAAATAAATACAGTAGTAACTAGGCAAGGACTTCTGCTTCATGTTTTAAAAATATTTTTCAAAATGTGTGGAACATTTTTCTAGTTATTTAAACAAACAAAAAACGCAATTTTAATGTACGAGATGCTACTGTAAAAATATTAAAATAACGCGCCCTTTTATTCTCCATTAAAAATAAAATAGAAACTAAGCAAGAAATTCTGCTTCAAAATTTTATTTTTTTTGAAGATTTATTAACCTTTTTGAAAAAAATTTAAAATTTTTTTTAGATATTTAAAAAAAAACGTATTTTTATCCGTCAGATGCTACTGTAAAAATGCCAGAAGAAAGCGCGCTTTTTCAAGTTACAAATAAATAAAGTAGAGACTAATAAATTAGGCAAGCAGCTCTGCTTTATTATTTTGATTTTTTTACCATGTTTTTGTTATTAAACCAAAAAACACTTTTTTGACCTACGAGATGCTACGGTAAATATACACACAAAAACGCGCACTCTCTCTCCTGATTTCAATATAAAAAAATACAGTGGAAACTAGGCAAGAAATTCCTATTCAATATTTTATTTTTTTGAAATATTTGTTAAAATTTTTTTTAGTTATTTAAACAACAAAAAACGCATTTTAATCTGCCAGATGCTACTGTGAATATATTAAAAAAATGCGTTATTTTATTCCTCATTAAAAAAAATTAGAAACTACGCAAGTAATTCTTCTTCAATATTTTAATTTTTGGAAAGCTTTTTTAAAATGCTTTTGTTTGATAATTACAAAAATAGAATTTTTATCTGCGAGATGCTACTGTGAGTATAAACAAACGCGGGCTTTTACAACTATTTTCAATAAAATTTAATTAATTAAATATTTTTAAAAAATTTGAAACTTTTTTTTCGTTATTTAAACAAACAAAGAACGGAATTTTAATCTCCGATATGCTGCTATAAAAATATTAAAATAACGCGACCTTTTATTTTCCATTAGAAATAAAATATAAACTAGGCAAGAAATTCTGCTTCAATATTTTATTTTTTTGGAAGAATGATTAAACTTTCTGAAACATTTGTTAATTTTTTTTAGTTAATTAAACAAAAAAACGTATTTTGATCCGTCAGATGCTACTTTAAATATATCAGAAGAAAGCGCGCTTTTTCACAGTTGAAAATAAATACAGTAGAAAGTACTAAATGCGGCTAACAGCTCTGATTTATTATTTCAATTTTTTTACAATTTTTTTATTATTAAACCAAAAAACACTATTTTGACCAGCGAGATGTTATTGTAGATAAACACAAAAACGCGCGCTTTTACTCCCGATTTAAATAAAAAAGAAATACAATAGAAACTGCGGGCAAGCAATTCAGCTTCATTATTTCAATTTTTAAAATATTATTTTAGACTTTTTGTATTGTTTGAACAAAAAAAACGTACCTTTATCTGCGAAATGCTACTGTAAATATGCAGTTAAAATGAAAACAGGAAATAAATAAAATAGAAATAAGCATTAAATCAAGTTCGCAATATTAGAAGGTACGTGAATTTTATAACCTGAAGAAACCGACAGTTTGACAGGCTTGACTAACGGACTTTCTTTGACCCTCCGCCTCCCTCTATATTTTGCTAGGAAAAAAATCCCTGTGGGTAAAGCTATGTGGGTTTATTATATAGGTAGGTTGCTCCATCTCAGGATGTAGTAATTCACCGCAAGAAAAAAAAACTACGCAGAAAGATTTTTAAATAAACTGGTTTTGAATCGTCAATGAAAATATGAGGGAAAAAAATGTTGACAGCTCACCTGGTCAATTGGAAGATTGATGAAATCTGCGAGCCACTCGAAGGTTCGAAAACCGTCATAATACGAGTCGGCCTCAATCGTATTCATGTTCACGGCCGTCTCCACACTGCCTGAAAGTCTGTAACTCCTGCAACTGCAAGGCAAGATCTGGCGCTCTCGCTCTGGCTCTGACTTACCGGGCGCCGGCCGGTTCAGGTCCGTTCCTTCTTTTTAAAGTACCCCATCCCTCAATTTATTGCGTTTCGGAATAATAAATTCTAAAACGATAAAAAAAACTATTTGTGCCATCAAAGTAATTCACCCTGCCAAACATTAGAATATTTCGTTGTTTTTTTATGAAGTTATTCGAAATTTACTATTCGAGGTGGAAGAATGTGTGGTGTCGACTCGAAAGTTAAATATGGAATAAAAGAGGGAAGAGGGCAGGTTATTTATTTAAATTTTGAGGGTGGACTCTTATGAGTGGCATAAATAGCACTGTTGGTTCAAAAATTAATATTGGTTGAACTGATACTAGTGTTTAGAGCGTGGCCATAGGTCAGGAAAAATAGGTGATTTTGAAACAAAAATTTTGAAAAGATCAGGAAATTTCTATAAGAGGCACTTTAAATAACTATCAATGATAATAAATTTGAAATTCTAATCTGACGATTATTTTTTTGGTTCAAAACTCATAAGTTTGAGTAGAAATTTCATATTTTTTTCGGCTAAAAAAAATAATTTTTTTTGAAATTTATCTCTTTGGTTGAAAACCCTTTTTCTTTTTTAGTCGAAAATTTACATTTTAATTGAACGTTCAACGATTTTCGTAAGCGTTAAATATTTAACTATTTTGTTGACAATTAATTTTCTTTATTTTATTCAAATTAGCGAAAATGTAACTTTTTCCTTTTTGGTTTGAAAATTAACTTTTATAGTTTAAAATTCGTCTTTGTTGGTAGAAAAATAATCTTCTTGGTTCGAAATTTTCCTTTTACTTGCTTAAAAAAGCAGCTGTTTTACTGAAAGTTTACTTTCTTTATTAAAATGTTAAGTTTTTTATTTTTGGTTGAAAAAATATCTTTTTAAGATGAAAATTTAAAAAATTGGTTAAAAATGAACTTTTTTTAAGTTCAACTATTTTACAGTAAATTATTTTTTTGTCTTGAAAGTTCAGCAATTTGGATAAAAAAAATTTTTCTTTCTTAACTGAAAAATCTTTTTTTGTTGAAAATTATTATTTTTTGTTAAAAGTTTAAATTTTCTATTTTCGGTTGAAAATTATTTAATTTAATAATTTAATTATTTATTTTGTTGAAATTTGTCTTTTTTGAGTTGTAAATTTAGTTTACAATTGTAGACTCAGTTGAAAATTCAACAATTTGCTTAAAAATTCATTTTTTAGTTAAAATTAAAATATTTCATTCATTGTTAAAAATTTATCTTTTTGTTGGGAATTCAGCTTTCTTCAAAATGTAACGATTTATAATTAAAATTTCATCTTTTTTATTTAAAATTAATCTCTTTTAGTTGAAAGTTCAACTATTTGTTTAAAAATTAATCTTGTTCAGTAGAAAATAAATCTTCTTGGTAAAAAAATCGTCTTTTTTAGTCACCTCTTTTAGTAGAAATTTCATATTTTTCTTGTTAAAAATGCAACTCTTATTTTGAATTTTATTGAGTATTTCATCTTTGTAGGTTCAATTTTAACTACTTGGTGAGAAATTCAACTATTTTGTTTTTATTTTAAAACATCAACAGTTACATTTTTCGTTAAATTTTTTTAAAAATTCGACTTTTCCAGTTAAAGATTTAAAAATTTGTTTAAAATTGTAACGTATTTGGGTTAAAGTTTCATCTTGCTTGATTGAAAATTGATCTCTCTTAGTTTAAAATTCATGTTTTTGGAAAATTCGTATTTTTTAAATTAATTTGTTTAAGTAAAAGTTCCATCTTTTTCTTGTTAAAAATACAACTATTATTTTTTATTTTATTAAGAAATTATCTGATGTGTAGATTAAAAGTTTAACTGTTTTGTGAGAAATTTAACCATTCAGTTGAAAATTTAACTGTTTTTGGATAAAGTTTAATCCTTTTTCATTATAAATTAGACCGTTTGGTTTCAAATTCAACTAATAAGGTGGAATTTTTAAATATTCAAAATATCATTGAAAATCTAAATATCCTGCTCTTAATGGATTTTGCTGGG
>JAAAKG020028561.1:0-19766 GCA_010014905.2 Druon quercuslanigerum | reverse complement strand
GTGAACTCCGGATTTTAAAAATAAGGTGAAGTTTAATAATTTTAAATAATTTTATTATTTTCTATTTTTGTAAATTTGTATATGTTGGTGTTTTTTATTTTAATAAAATTGTAGCCTGAAGAGGTCAGCGAACCAAGCTGACGAAACTTCGCAAAATTAATTGCTGAATTTTTTTTGAAAACTTACGCCCTGTGATCGAAAAAGACTGCACTATTACTTGAAAAAAATATAGTTTTAGAAAATGTTTTAAACCTTCCACAAACTTTTTATTTTTATTTTTAATATTATTTTTATGATTAAAACAAAAACTACGTGTCCTGTTAAAAAGTGATGCATAATTATTTTTCGTAACTTTTGTCGTTTTTCACCAATTTTTATTTTTAATTTCAATGTTATTTTTTAAGAATTCAACAAAAGGTACGCGTCTTATTAGGAAGTGATTATCTTATCTTTTTTGCAATAAAAATTTTAATTTTCGCTTTTTAAGAAAGTATAAAAAGTTGTTATGATCATCTTGTAGGGCTTTCAAAAACAAAGTTTTTCTTTTCTTGACTCTTTGCATATCGTGCGCGTTGATTGGCTTAAAATTTTGATTTTGTAAATCTTATAAATGCTACAACTCTGAGAATTTTTTTATCGCAAAAGTCATGAGGATAAATTGTTTGACTTTTTTAGTACTACAGGTAGACGTACATAAATACTTTTAATAATAAAAAAATGGTCCCAAAAATTTTTTAAATGCTTTAACTTTTTGAATTTGATAGACAAACAGACGCCATCATAAAAACTTAATTTTTGTTTTTCGGATTAAAAAAAAGACTAAAGTTTTTGGTTTTAGGGATAAAATGATAGATACAATATTACAATTTTCGAATTTAATTTTTTATTTTGAATAAAAATATGAGTTAATATCTCGAAGAAATGTTTGCACACAAACACCATTGAATAACGTATAAGTTGATTGCGACGGTTGGGTAATTACGGTAGGAAAATTACCAATATTAAAATAAAATCCTATTCATTTACATTTCGATTTTCTGCTTTGTCTGATTTTAACACCTAAGATACATACTGGGTAAAATATACCCACTGAGAAACTTTCGATTTGCCTCCTTTACAATGTGTAATTTCGAATTCTTTTACCATCTACATTTTCCATCTTAGAACTTCATTTTTTAGGGTACATTTTTAATTACAAAAATTTAAAGTGCAGTTTTGAAGACTTACACAATAAACGTAGTTAGTGTATTCGAAACTAAACAATAATTAAATGTCTTTATAGAGCGATTTTAAAACTGTTAAAATTAAACAATTTATAGATTTTGAAGTTTAAAATTGAACTACTTTCATTCAAAAGCCTTAGTAGTTAATCAAGTTGAACATTTTTAATTAAAAAAAGAGAAATTTCCTATAGTCAGCAATGTTTGACTGTTTTCTTAAAATTAATAATTATAAATGAAATATTAGAAACTAAATAATTCTAAACTGAATTCTTTTAAACAGAAAGCCTTGATTCGTTAAAGTTTCAGGGAGGAAAAATTTCAATTAGAATTTCACAATGTTAATTTTAATTGTTATGTTCAAGAAAATTGTTATTTGTAACTGAAAATGTGGAGTTTTAATGTTAAATAACAGATCAAAATTT
This sequence comes from Druon quercuslanigerum, assembly GCA_010014905.2. Taxonomy (NCBI): domain Eukaryota; kingdom Metazoa; phylum Arthropoda; class Insecta; order Hymenoptera; family Cynipidae; genus Druon; species Druon quercuslanigerum. Next base: position 18,121 of record JAAAKG020028561.1, on the reverse strand, counting down.
ACTCATTTAGAAAAAGTTAGAAAAAATTTACAAAGATTTTTGGGAAAATTCCAAATGATTTTTTTATTTCAAAAAATTATTTTCAGCAGAATATTTAAAAGTATTTCAATACTAAAGAAAATTTTAATAAACAAATAACAATTAAAAAACAATTTAAAATTTTTAATGATTCTAAAAATGTATTACAAAATTTAGATTTATAAATATTTTAAAACGACGGTTAAGTACATTTCTTACACTGGGTGCAAAATACCCTGAGAGAAACGTTCGTGGTGCGCCCTTTTCCAGATTCCAGGAGACTGATTTTGATGTCTTAGGTACAAAGAAATTATTTTTGTTTATATATTGCAATCATGAATATCATAATGTGGCTTTAGGAAAATTACTAATTTTGATATAAAATCTTATTTATTTACATTTCGATTTTCTGCTTTGTCTGATTTTAAAACCTAAGATACATACTGGGTAAAAAATACCCAGTGAGAAACTTTTGATTTGCCTCCTTTACCGTGTGTAATTCCGAATTCTTTTACCATCCACATTTTCCATCTTATAACTTCATTTTTTAGGGTAAATTTTTTATGACAAAAATTTAAAATGCAGTTTTAAAGACTTACACAATAAACGTAGTTCGTGTATTCGAAACTGAATAATAATTAAATGACTTTATAGGGCGATTATGAATCTGTTAAAAATAAACAATTTACAGATTTTTAGGTTACAAATTTGACTATTTACAAGTTTGAAAGTTTAAAAGTTTGACTGTTTATTTAAAATGAATAATTATAAAAATGAAATATTAAAAACTAAATAATTCCAAACTGAATTCTTTGAAGCAAAAAGCCTTGAATCGTTACAATTTCAGAGAGCTAAACTTAAAATTAGAATTTTACAAATGTTGAGGTTTGATGTGAAAATAACAGATTAAAATTTACTCATTTAGAAAAAATGCGAGTAGGCTGAGGAAATAATTAGAATTTATTAAATAAAATTTTGAAGCTTTTCAGAATTTTGAAAGTTTATAGGATTGTACAAAAATTGTCTTAAGGTTCTTGGGAAAATTTCAAATGATTTTTTTATTAAAATAAATTATTTTTAGCATAATATTTAAAAATATTTTAATACTAAAGAAAATTCTGACGAATAAATAAGAATTGAATAGTTATAAATTTAGAAACAATTGAAATAAGTTTAAGAGATATTTAGAAGTTGTGAACAAGTTCAAAAATAATTTTTAACTTGAAAAGATTTTTAAAAAAAATTTAGAAGCTTAAAAAAATTTCACAAATAATTTGAAATTTGTGGATTCAAAAAATGTAGAATAAAATTTAGATTGATAAAGATTTTAAAATATTTGGTAGATTGTTAAGTATCTCAAAAGGTTTTGAGACATTAATTTTTTTGAAGGTGCCTGGGAAAATTTAAAGTGATTTTTTTAGTAAAAACATATAAAAAAATTGACCAATAAATATAGTTTTATATTTTAAAAATTATCTTTTCATAGCTTATGCTTGAGTTAGACAATTGTATGAGTATTTTTTTATTTGATTGAAAATTCTTGAATTTTGTTGAAAACTCACACTTTTGGGTTAAAAATTCTGATGTTTTGATGAAAAATGAACTATTTCGTATTGAATCTACTTTCTGTTTAAATTTAATATTTTAGCATTAAAAAGAGATCTAAAATATTTCCTTGATGAAAAGTCAAATACTTTTTTGAAATATTTTTTTTTTCATTAAAAATTAATCCATATTAGTAGAAATTGGATCTTTCTTCGATAAAAATGCAACTGATTGGTTGAGAATTATACTGTTTTGTTAAAAGTCAAACTTTTTGTTTAAATTTTATATTTTGGTTACAACTGGAATCTTTTTTTAAGTAAAAATTAAACTGTTTAAAAAAATTAATAAAAATTGATCTGTTTTAGCACAAATTTAATCTTTCTTAGATAAAAATGTAACTGTTTATTTATTTATTTTTCGTCTTGTATTGAAAATCCAATTATTTTTTTCGTAGAAACTTTTTTTTAGCAGAAATTTATATTTTGACCTTGAAAAAAAACTGGAATTTTAAAAAAATCAAAATTAAACTATTTAAAAAATTTATAAAAAGTGATCTGTCTTAGTACAAATTTAATCTTTCTTGGATAAAAATTCGATTAGTTATTTATTTTTTTTCTTTTTGTATTAAAAATTTTTTTTTCGTAGAAATTTATTTTTCGTTCAAAATTTTATATTTTGACCTTGAAAAGTCAACTGAAATTTTTCTAAAATTAAAATTCAACTATGAAAGTAAAATAATAAAAATTGATCTGTTTTATGAGAAACTTAATTTGTCTTGGATAAAAATGCAACTATTTGGTAGAGAATTCAACTATTGTGTTACAAATTTATTCTATTTGGTTGGAAAATTTCGTCTTTTTGGATTGGAAATTCAATTTTTTTCGTAGAAACTTTTGAAACTGAAAATTCAACTATTTTTTTTAATTTATGTTTTTGGTTTAAACATTTATCTGTTTTAGTAGGAATACCTGATTTACGAAAATTAAACTTTTTGGTTAAAACTTCTTCTTCTTTGCTTGAGTTTTTAAATATTTTTTTTCAAAGATTTGGTTGAATGACTTAGTTAAAAAATCATTTTTTTTGTGAAGATTTATATTATTAGTTAAAAATTCATCTCTTTGATTGAAAGGTAATATATTTTGTTAAAAAATGTTTTTTATTGGTAATTCAACCCCTTGGGTGAATGTTAAACTACATTGAGAAAAATTTATTTTTTTGATTAAAGGGTTATATTTTTAGTTTAAAGTTTAACTGTTTAGTAGATATGTCTTTTTTTGGTTTAAAATTAATTTTTTAAATGGAAATTTAATCCAATTTCCTTTAATCGGTCTTAATTCCTAACGTGTATCATGAATATTTTTGTTTAGAGCGTACAGAAAAATGTTACTTCACAAAAACTAAAACTCAATTATTTGATGACCGAGTTTTTATAAAACCGATTTAAACTTTAATTATGTGGTTTCAACTTCCTTCCACATACTTCTCCTCACCCCTCAATCCAATCTTCTCCCTGCCTTTTTCTCGACTTCCTTATCCTCTATTTCTTCCTTTCCCCGCTTTCTTAACTAACACTCCTTCGGAAATTTCCCATACTTCACCTATTTCCCCTATTCTCATTTTCATTAACATCATTTCCCTCATTAATTCTACTACTTTCCCTCCACTTATTTATCCTTCCTTACCCTCACTTAACCTTAATCTTACTTCTTTCTTACTCCTTATTACCCCTCACTCGCCGTACCTCCCTTCCACTCGTTTTTACTTATTCTCCCCACAGGACTGAAATTATAAGGGCTTCTGCCTAGGGTTACATATGAAAAACACTGAGATTTTTCACTCATTTTCCAAAATTGTAATTTCACCTTAAATTTCCCTACATTTCCCTCCCTCACTTCAGCATACACCATCTTTACTAACTCTTTTTCTCCTTTACTTTACCCTTTCCTACCTTCCTTAGATAACCCTCCCCTTTTTCTGACTTTCTTCTTCTGTCCTCAGTTCATCTCCTAATTACCTCTCACCCTCCTACATGCCCTTATTTCTAATTATTTCTTTTACTTCCCCTCTCTTGAATTCATACCATATACTTCTCCTACTTTCCCTCCATTTATTTCTCTTTCCTTACCCTCGCTTACCCTCAATCGTCCCTCTTTCTTACTCCTTATTACTCCTTATCACTCGCCGTACTTCCTTTTCACTTATTTCTACTTATTCTCCCCACGAGACTGAGATTATAAGGGTTTCAGCCTAGGGTTACGTAGGAAAAAACTGAGATTTTTGACTCCTTTTCCAAAATTCTAATTTGTCCCAGATCGTAGCCTATTAAGACGTTAATTAAGTTTTTCAATTTTTCACCCTCCACTTCTCATCTTATATTTCCCCACATTCCCTTCCCTTACTTCAGAAATAACTCTCTTCCCTAACTCTTTTTCTCCTCTACTTCACCCTCTCATCCCTTCCTTAGCTAACCCTCCCCTTTTTTCTGATTATCTTCTCCTGTCCCTAGTTTATCTGCTACCTACCTCCCACCCTCTTAACTGCACTCATTTCTAATTATTTCTCCTACTTCCCCTCTCTTGAATTTTATATCACATAGCTATCCTGCTTCCACTCCTCTCATTACTATCACTTTCCCTTGTTCCCTTCCTTTACTTCCTTTACTTCCGCTAACTGCTCCGCCCCTTATTTCCCCTAACATCTACTTCACCTTCCCTTATTTCCCCTAATTGATTTCCCTAATTTGCCCTCATTTCCTGTACCTTTCCTCAACTTAGTTCCTCTTAGTTCCTCTCAATTTTCCTAATTTACCTTTCCTCATCATCCTCACTGTTCCTCCCCTGATTTCACGTACTTTCCCTCCTCTCATTTGATCTCATTTCCCCTAATTTTATATGAAAAGTTCGAGGACCCCAAACTTACGAGTGGGAAGTTGTTGTAAATGGTGTTTATAATCAATTTTTTATGAACTGAGAATAATCCCCTGAGCTGTTCTTTTATTTATAAAAAATTCATTAGGATTGCTCCGTATAATAACTTAAACGCTAAATAAGATGTTAGAACCATATCATACGAGCTTGAAAAAGTATTTAAGCAATTTAAAGTACTTGCAAATTATTACTAAAACGGTCATGTTAATTCTTATTCTTCTTTACTAGTTATCGATAATGTAATTATTTATTTTATCGATCGTTAATAATAATCTTTAAACAGTTAAATAATCAACAAAATAATATTCCAGCGCACTATAGGTTTCTTTACATAAAACTAAATGCGTCTTTCTTTTTCTCATACTTTTACTTAGTGGATAAAAAATGAAACCAGTCACACAGTGATCGTCTTTTGAAATTGTGCTTGTCGTGTTAAGAGAAAAAAAAGTACTTTTAAAAATAACAGATACACTTGAAAAATTAATTAATAAGCATTCTCACTTATGACAGCAACGGTCAACGAATTCCGAAAGCACTATGTGCGAATTGATAAAAAAAGATTTAGGGCAAACAAAATTTCTGTTAATAAATCTACTTTGATGCCTGCTGATTATTCTAATTTTAAGCTAGCTAGTAATACTCTATCAAGTTTTGGAAAGCCGTATTCTTGTGAATTATGTATTATAGTGAAAAGTCAAAGTTAATATAACTTTTTAAGAACCTCTGCTACAATCATTAGAAAAAATTAAAGAAAAAAAATCTGCAAATAACAAATGTGGAAAATGTTTATCAATTATCACAAAAGGTAAACGTCATAATTGTACAAAAAAGGAATTAATGCAAAACTTGAATTTATCATTAGATCAGAATGTGCAAGAACACTTGGTGTGTAAGGTAATTATAGAGAAATCTTCCGATCAAACGCGACAAAATAATGATTCGATATCGTTATCAAGAGAACGTAGATCATTGGCTGTTAGTATTTCACGAAAAAAAAGAAGCTAAAAAACAAGTGATATCCGCTGAAAATTTATCGAAAATTAGTACTAATTTTGGTTTGTCAACTAACATAATTTTAAGAATCACTAAATGACTTCGAAGTGCAACAAAAAAAATAAAAATATTTAAACCTAAACTAAAAGACAAAATTAGAGCTTTAAATCATTTACTTGAAACCCATTTTGATGTTACAATATGCCAGGTAATTAGCTCTAAAACGGAAAACACGCCAAAGAAAAATATTTTGTATTTTGCAAAAATATTTAAAAACTAATCGATGATGATCTTATGAAGTAGATGAAGCATGCTAAAAAAAATCTAACCGATGATGATCTTATGAAGTAGATGAAGAATGCATTAAAATCGATGCAGATGGCAGTGGAGGTTTTTAAAAAAATAAAATTATCTATTTAATCATTGGACAGTGAGTTGGTGCTTCCAAACAAAAACAAACGCCAAAATTATAATGAAGGAGTAGTTGCCAAGAATTTCACAGATTCTGATTTCAATAAATTATTTTTGATAGGTGTAACTCAGTTTCCTGAAGAACATCATGATAATTCATAAGTTTTGTTGGACATATTAAATTTAAAAGATTTCAAGGAATTCAAGCATTCAAGGAATATCCCGTGTTAATATTTTAATACAAATTTAAACAAATTACATCATGCGACGTTTCAAACTTAATCTGTCTTCCTCAGGCAAATTATACCTAATACAAATTGATATAAAAAAGTTATCTAAAAAAATTGCAAATATATAAAAATTTAACAAAAATATCTAATTCTGAAATTTTAACAGCTGTTAGAACAGTATTTATTAATACTGTTTTCTCTTTCAGCCAAAAGTTTTTTGAGCAAATATCAGGGTTGTTCTATGGGATCTTCCTTATCTTTAGTTGCTTCCAATCTCGTTTTAGAGGATCTGGAAAATAGAGCATTATTTAAACCACTTTTTTATGAAAGGTACGTGGACGGCATCTTCACTATAGTTCCCACTGATGAAATTCAATAATTAATTAATGCATTGAATAGTATCGAAGAATTTTTACAATTTACTTTTGGGTTGGAAAATATGAACACCTTCAGTTATTTGGATATATTAATCATAAAAAAATAAAAATGGAGCTTTGCTAACCAATCGGTACAAAAAATTTTCATGGTCAGGGCAATATTTAATTTATAATTCACACCATCAATTTAACCAAAAAGTTGGAATAATTAAAGGACTAGCAGACAGATGCATACAACTTAACGATTTTATATTTAGAGAAAAAAATTTAAACCAATTCAAAATTACATTACAACAAAATAATTATCTCAAATCGAAAGTTTATTATGTCTTACGGTCCAAATATGAAATAAAATATTTTGAGTAAAAAAAACAATTTGAACTCTTGAATTTCCTTACAATTTCAGTACACATGCGTACATTTGTCAAAGGTCTTAAAATTTATATAAAAAAACAATATTTTAATTAAAATAGAATAAATACAAATGAACATATAATTTATAAGTTAACAACAAATTAAAAGTAAATACCTGAGTTTTAGAGAAACTAAAATAACATTTTGGAGTAAAAATTTTTTTCTCACAAGATCGAAAGTAATTTTTAAATTATTTTGTAGTCAACATTTCCTTTTCATAAATTGTCAGTTTTTATAAAAAAAACAATAATTAGAAGTCTCAAAAATAAAATGAGACTTCTATAACTCTAAAAACTACATTGTACAATACAGATTTGGTCTTAGCATGGTAAAGATAAACAAAGAATTACAAGTCAAAAATACATAAAGATGGTCTATGAAGAACATCTATGAAACGTAACGTGTTTTTATTGAAACGACTCATAATTTGCGATGGTAGTGTAACAAAGTTTTTTTAAATATACTTAATTGTCTTTTCTAAATTCAATATCACTTAGTTTGATACATCTGTATACTAAACTTTTGATTAACTAAATTTTTTGACAAAATAAATTATGTGCATAAAAATTTTAATATCTTCCAGACCATGAAAGCTTCTTATACCAATTGGTTCATAAGTTTCCACTAGGAGCTTTAATTATTTGCAAATCAAGATAATTAATGACACCGTTAATCTCACATTCATGGGAATATTTTATAGCGACTTCAATACTATTGAATACCTGTAAAAAAACATCAATTTTGTTAGTAGGAATAATAGTTAGAATGTCGTCAACCTAACTTTTATATATGATAGGTCTAAAATCCAATTAATTTAGAGCTCTTTTTTCCACATCCTGTAAAGCAAGATTAGAAACTACTGAAAACAATGGAGAACCCATAGGACAACCAGAAACTTCTTTATAAAATTTTTTATTAAAAGAAAAAACGACACCATTAAAAACTGTTCTCGTAGCAACTAGCAATTTATTTATTTTTATCTTTGTTAAATTAGGATTTTCAATCAGTTTTTCTTCAATACAATCTAGAGCAAGATCTATTGGAATGCTGTCAAACATAGACACAACATCTAAAGAGGCTGTTGAAGAGTTTTTCGGTACAATTATATTTTTTAATGCATCTTTGAGTTCCCAACTATTTTTTACAAAAGAAGTATTTTCAATAGATACAGGTTTCAGAATGTTAGAAATATATTTTGATAAATTAGAAGTAGGAGAACCAACTATAGAAACAATCAATCTGCAACTTAGATTAGGTTTGTGACCTTTGCGGAGAGCATAGGCTTTAGATACAACATTGTTATGCATTTTTAATTGGTAAGCAACTTTATCAATAATTAATCTTTTGTTCTCCCATCTAATATTTACGTCATTGCATTTCTTTTCCAAAGTTAGAACCATACTAGTTTTAATATTTTTATATAAAGTGTTATTCTTAAGAATGTTTTCAACAGTGGTGTTATAATCATCTCTGTTTTCAGTTAAATTAGTTATCCTAAATGAACAGCGAACTTTCTTAATAAGTTGCAGAAATAATAACCTAATTCCGACACATATTGAAAATAATTCAAATAGATACAATGTACATAACTTAAATTACAATTTGGTTTTAAAATTCCAAAAAACGAAATTAAACTTTCAAACCAAATGTCTGCGTATTGAAATTGAAATCATTGTCAAAAATATAAAAAGACTTGGTCAGTTTTCGAATGATTTAAAATATCGTTTTTCAAGTGTTATATCTGATGGCTCTATGATTGAGGTTTTTAGCTCACAAGAGTTATGTTTTTAAAAATTAAAAATGTGAAAAAGAAATGTTTTAATTAAAATATTGGGAATTTAAACACTGGTTTGTCACAACATTCACAGAATTTTGATCATTTGTTTGATTATGGCTTTAAAAACACTAAAATCCAAGAAAACTTTCTTAAAATAAAAAATTTAATTTTTCGCATTTCACATCAGTCGTTTCAATGAAAACACGTTACCGTTTCAAAAATGTTCCTCATAAACCTTTTTCATGTATTTTTGACTTGTAAGTCTCTACTTATCTTTACCATCGACGACCAAATCTGTATTGTCAAATGTAGTTTTTAGAGTTATAGAAGTCTCATTTTATATTTGAGACTTCTAATTATTTTTTTTTTATAAAAACTGATCATATATGAAAATGAAAAATTGACTACAAAATATATAAAAAATTACTTTTGACCTTGTAAGATAAAAATTTTACTCTGAAATTTTATTTTAGTTTCTCTAAATCTCAGGTATTTACTTTAAATTTGTTGTTAACTTCTAAATTATATGTTCATTTGTATTTATTCTATTTTAATTATAATATTGTTTTTTTTATATAGATTTTAAGACCTTTGAAAAAGGTACGCATGTGTATTGAAACTGTAAGGAGAGGAGGATTTTGAAAGGAGTTGTTTTTAAATAAAATAAACTTTGAGTTAAAATTTTGTTTTCACTTAAATTATTTTCTTTTATATGTGGACCGTAAGACATTAAAAACTTTTAAATTGAGATATTGATATTCATCGGTTGAAGAAGTGTTTTGATTTGGAAAATCTGATTTAAAATCATTAGAGAATAAAAATAATTATCCACAAAATAAATCGTTAGATAATCATAAAAAAACTAATTTACATATTTTTCTAGCATATGTACATGGCTTATCAGAAAGATTAAAAAGTGCTTTAAAAAATTTAACACTAATTTATATTTTAAAAACAATCATAAATTGGAAAATTGCTTTATAAGCATGAAAAATTCTGAAAAAATTGAAAGTTTGGAAAACATAGTTTACTCAATGAAATAGAAAGTTGTTAATAAAATTTAAATGAGTGAAACAGGTAGAATATTAACTTACACTTGCAATGTAGAATTTTAGAATCGACTTTTATTAATAAATATAAGAAATATTCCATTAATTTAAAAGCAGTATTACTCAATATAACTCAATGTTACCATAGTATAATAAATTGAATATTCAAAATCCTAAATACCTTGGCGCGCTTTTTTTGTTTAAATTGAATTTAGGCCCTCTATATCGAAAACTTTGTACTATACATCCGACATAACCCATGTTTAGTTTCCTGTCATTATTACGTGGTTGTCCGTCGTCTGGTTAAATTTTTAAAAAATTTAACCCTAATTATGGGGAGCATCTTTGTTTTTTGACGTTTCTTCTTAAAAAATTATGTACTTGAAAGTGATATCAAAACCGTTAAAACCTTTTTTTTCATCGAACCACAATTTTTGACGTTCTTTAAATGTATAAAATATGAGCTACTTAAACTTTTGCTTTATATTATTCTTTCTAAGACACTGTTAATTTGTTTAAATTTGCTAATTTTTCATATTCTCATATAGAGAAGGTATTAGATTTGTGTAAAATTTAAACCCTTTGGTTGTATGTATGCATGTATGTATGCATGTGTGTATGTATCTATGTCTGTCTGTGAGCACAATAACTTTCGAAAAAATCGAAAGATTGGATTCGCCTTTGCTATCCTCTTTTAGTGTCTCAAATTGAAGGTCAAGTTCGTTAACCAGCCATTTTGGATAAAAATTCAAAAAGTGAGCACATTTTGAAAATTTTTGAGACTACTTTTTTTTAATATTTGAAAATTATATGTACAGTTATTATTAGTACTCGAAAAGACTAACAATTTAATGCAATGACTTTTTTCAAACAAAAAAATTAGCAGAGTTATAGCAGTTTCAAAATCCAAAAAAACAAACGAAAATGAACAGTATCAGCCAAGCAACGCACTATACTAAAAAAAATCTAGACGAAAAAAATTTTTTTTGCACGCCCTGCAATATTCTTATACGTACTTTTTGCATTTTTTGAAAAACCGAAAATTTACATTTTTATCGCACAAAAACTAATACAAACTCAAAATTTTTATTTTACGGTCAAACTATGCAAGATACGACAAATCATGTGAAGAGAAAAATTGTGCAGACAAAAACGATCTACAAATTTTTTTATGAATCACTTTTTGACAAGACGCATAGTTTTTGTTTTATTTTAAAAAAATGACAGCAGTAAAAAAAATCTGCCTGCTGAATGGGCACATTCTCATCAAAACTTTGCTTATGTAATTTCTTTTTCATCTTGTGTGTAGTTTTTCAAAATATTTATTTTTTTTCTGTTCTCAATACAATTTCTAATGATTGAAACAATGAAATAACTATTAAAAAACATTATTCATGGCAAATTAATTAATTTTTACAATCTCATCCAGAGAAGATATCAGATTCGTGTAAAATTTGCCCCCCCCCCCCCCGGTTTTTGTCATATGTCCACGTTTTGAGACCCCCTGATCCCAAAAAAAGGTTTTTATGCATGTTTCGGTCATTCTGCACGTATGTCTGTCTATTTGCCTGCCTGTGAGGACGATAACTTTCAGAAGAACTAACAGATTCGATTAACCCTTGGTATACTCTTTTAGTGTTCTAAACTAAAGGCTAAGTTCCTTGTCCAGACATTTTAAATAAAAATTCAAAAGATAAGAGCATTTTGAACATTTTTGAGATGATTTTTTTTTAATTTGAAAATTACATGTGCGGATGTTCATAATACTCTACAATTTGAAACATTTATCCTGACGACATTTTTCGATAAAGTGAAAATTTTCAGAGCTATAGCACTTTCAAAATCCAAAAAAAGAAACAAAATTTATCATTATCAGCCAAACAACGCAAGATACGAAAAAAAGTCAATGCGAGAAAAATGGGTTTCTTTGCACACCCTACAAAATTGCCATAACGACTTTTTGAATTTTTTTGAAAAATCAAAAATTCACATTTTCATTGCACAACCAATAATGAAAAATCAAATATTCCATGTTATGGACAAACTATGCAAGATACGACAAATGATGATTGTACAAAAATTGTGCACTCAAAAAGGATCTGCAAATTTTTTATGGGTCACTTTTTGAAATAATACATTTCTCAGGGTAGCTGCGAATAAAGATTCGTGAAAAATAGAGAATAAATGATAAAATCATATTAATGAACAAAATGTGTACTTTATTTTGCAATATCTGAATAAGCACTCCCGGGCTGAGCTAAAGAATTTAATATAAATAATTTCTAAATTATTCTGCAAAGTTAATATAATATTTATTGTAATATTTAATGTAAAAGAATTTTGTTTGTATATATACATGAATTACATGTTACATTCTCATCGACAATGTGACGTGAAAGAGCAAAACATTTCAATAATTATTTGAAAATTTATTGTATGTATATGTTCCAAAAACGACTTAGATACTATTTTCTCCCCTTTTTCAGATATTTGGAAAAAATATTTCTGGTTGTATAATTTATTAGAAAGGTAGAGATGTATATGCTGAAGTAAAGGAATTTCCTTCTTCATTTGAAATCAAATACAAATTCAGTCATTTGTATATGAAGAACATATAACACGGAACGCAAAGCGCGCCTAAACTTTTGGATTTCTATTATTAGTATTGAAAAGAAACAAGCGTGGAGCACGAGGTTTACATGATTTTTAAACAAAATATCGAGCGCGAAGTGCGAGTGTCTTGATGAGGTGAGAATGTGTTCCTTAACGTTGATAGAACCATAAGTAAATTAGATTTTCTTTTTATGTAAAACTAACGTAATTGAACCAAAATCATATCGTAACGATGAAGCTTACTAAGAGATTAGCTATTAGCCCGCGAAGCGCGTAATAGCGAGCACACGAAATCCGAAAACCTTAGAGGAATTGCGTGTAAAGCGTGAGGCAAATGTGTCCGGGCGCGTAACGCGAGATGAATACCTAATCAAGCACGCTATGAGATTGATAATATGACGTTTGTACCATTTTTCATTCATATTATATTATAAATAATAAGATTAACATATTTCTGCTTTTGCTTACAGAATTCACTTCATCACAGAGTCATTAGAAATTATCTATTGAAACTGATATATTGCCTTGTGTTACGACACTTAAATATAAAGATACTACAAAATCATAGAAATTAAGGTGGCTCGTTGATAAGAAGGTGACTAAATTCGATTGACATTCAACTTCATTAGCAAGGCCTCAAGTTATCGTTGGATGGCAGTCCGAAGATGGAATTGAACGACTATCTGATTTGTCTAGCAAAAGAGATCCTGTATTTGACTCAAAGAAGAAACTGGATGTTAACGGTCGTTTTTCAACAATTCTTGGTGTTGATAAAACTTATCCTATACCCATACCATATTCAAAAGCCGTCTGCAGAACAATTTTGTATCTAGACGTGAAAACCATAAAGCAAACCATGAAGGAATCTACCAACCAAGTTGTCGAAGAGTAAACCCTCATATGTTGAAGAAGTTTTCTAATTCTCGCCACTGGCCGCAAGAGAGACTTTATTTTGTATATTTGTATTTTTTTAAACTAAGCATAACAAATTTAAGAAATTTAAGAATTCCTAAAAAGAAAACCATAATATGGTATCACCAACATACCAAAAGTAAAAAGGCAAAGAAAATCTAACTTCTTGAAAGCCAATACCTCGAAATCTTCCATAACTATTTTCGCTAAAATCGGAGAAATGACTGAACCAATGGAAGTACCAAACTTTTGCCTCTAAAAAGATCCATTAAATTTAAAATAAGTTAAGTTCATAATAAAAACTATCCCTTCGATAAACTCTTCTTGGCGTAATATTTTAATATTGTCCCTTCTACTTCAAATTGCCAGTTCAACTAATTTACGAGGCATACTCTGAAACATTGCAAAAAAACTTCGAAACAAATCATTGCATAATCATTCGGAACCGTTTTTTGAATATTTTTTTAAAATCCCTAGTTAATTTTAAAATTGTTTTCTCCAGTTTTAATACAGTCTTTAAGAATTAAATTGAAGTTTTGTTTTAAAAATTTATGAGGAATATTAATATTTGAAATAACTATTCTCAGAGGATAGCCATCTTTATGAATCTTTCTCAAACCAGAACATCTGGCAAGAATTGTGTCTTTAGTATTAACATCAGTCCATCTTATATATTTTCCTAAAACTCCTTTCTTTTCCAATTGCCAACCATCTTGAATTTGTTTCTTTTTTATTGTTTTAAGGGATTTTCATTTAGTACATAAATCAAAATTATCATGATTGGAAAGGAATTTCTTCATATCTCTTTGGTTGTCCAAATTTGATCGTTCGATTTTTGGTTTTATTTTCAGGAATTCTGCACATTAAAACTAACTAAGCTAAATTACGAGTTTTTTTCGGTTATAAAATTTAAATCTTTAGTAGATGTCAACTGTTGGGGTTTTACAGTTTATAGAGTTCGGAGTATAATGCAAATTAATACTTAGCAGCCAAAACTTTTTTAATTTTAAGGCTAGTAATATCGAAGCATATTCCCTAAAAGCCTTCAAAATAGATTAGAAATGTAATTTTCTTTCAGAGGAATTCGGTATATTTATCAAGGCATAAAGTTACACATAGCCGTCTTAAAAACGAATTCAAGTCAAATGAAGTGCAAACCAAGTCGAAATATTTTTACTCTGGATCCATCAGCATATCGTGATCATGTTAGAGGAAACAGAATTAATTCGATTTCGAAAAATGTAAAACCAAAATACGGCATTATCTGTGAAATAAAATTGGATCGAGAGGTTACAATCAATTAAAATTACAATAAAAATTCAGTGTATTATTATTGTAACTGACAATTATCAACCAATGTACACAGCTAATATTGTAAAATAAATTTATTTCATAGGTTACTTCATATGATTTTTTAATTTTTCTTTTTCAGTCAAGAAGTTTTTTATTTCTTATCAGTCAAAGTACATGGAATTAAGAAAAAACCTTAGAACCTGTTTGACTTTTGATATTCGAGTATGTAAAAATAGTTCAATTATTAAATAAATGCTCTATAATCCCAGAAGTTCTCTAAATTGCCTAGAATCCTTAAATTTCTGGAATTTTCTGAATTCCTTCGTTTGTTTGAAATTTGAAAACATCCCAAGATCTCTGAATTTCTTGAATTCTGAAAATTTCTGGAAATATTCTAAATATCCCAAATTCTTCGAATGTTCTTAATTCCTGACATTTTTAAAATGTTCTGCATTTCTTAAATAATCTCAGTGCTTGGATATTCCTTAAATTGACTAAATTTTTTTAAATATTGTAAATTCTCTCAAGTTTTATTATTGAAAAATTTAATTTTTTAATTTTTCTTATAAACGACTAATTTTAAATAAAATGCTTATAGCACAAGAATCTTTGGAGACTCTGGAAATCTCTCGAAATTGTTTGAAATATTTTTAAATCCTTAAAATTGCCTGCAATCTTCATCATTCAATAAATATCGATTATAAACCTTGAACTTTCGTGAAAATCCCTCAAAATATATTTAAAATCATTACATTTTTCAAAAAGCTATTACATTTCCTAGGAGTTTTTAAATTCCTTTTAAATATTTGACATTCCTTTGGAATTCTGCTAAATATTTTGAAATCTTACGAAAATCCTCTACAATCCGTGAATCTATCAAAACCATCGAGAACGCATAAAATCTCTTAAAATTCTTTAAAATCCCTAGAAATTCTTTTTACAAAATAATTTTTTCTGCATAAAATTCACAAATTCCCTCGATGACGTGGTCAAAAATTTTAAAAGAAATATTCAAAAAAAATGTCAAAATTCAGCAGAAAATATAAAGTCGAATTTAATAGAAAGCCCCATTTCCATTATCCAATATTTAAAAAATATTGAAAAATTTTGAAATAATGCTCATATGAAGAAGGAAATTTCCAAAATTTTATGCAAGCCAAATTATTTACGTTGTCACAAGACTTGTTGTTAACAATAATTACATTTTTTTATTTCCTCGCTGAAGATGCAAGGTATCATAAAAGAGTAAGAGGTGTTTCTTGTAGAACTGTTGATAACGAGCATATGTATTTTTTCAGTATTTTGTCAAATCTGTCGTCGCTTGTATTAAGAATGCAAAAATTGTAATTTAAAATAATAAAATTCACTGTGAATTATTCTTATCTATAATAAAAAATAAGGATCACTCGCGGACTTTTTTCTCTCTAGTGCCTTTTATTAATTCTGTTGGTAAATGCACAGTATGATAATATCATATATGGAATTTATCAGGAAAAAAGCAGGTTAATCTTAATAATTATAGTCCAATATATAATATAATTTTGAATTCTTTAATTTTAAAAATTAATATAAATACATAAATTTTAAACTATTAAAATTCTTCTATTCATTACTTATCTATTTAACAGTAATATATGAGCTATCAGTTATATTTTATGAGTTAATATTTGATAATGTTTTCAATAAGTAGTCTTTTGTCTTTTTAATTTAACAATTTAAATAAAAAAGTATTATGTTTTGTAATTTAAATCGTAGTTATTAATTTTGTAACAACATATTGTAACAACAAAATTTTCTAATGCTATTAAAAATTTGTTTTTTCTTTTTTATTTGTTATTTACTAAAATTATATAGAAACATTAGAACCCTTGTGATAGAAATTGCCGATACGACATTACTATTTATATCTTTTTTAATTTTTCTCTTTTTCTTGAATTGTTAAAATATCGTTTCTTGCCGTTTCAATAAATTAAAAAATGTTACATTATTGCAATATTTTATCATAGTCTGCAGGAAAAAAGTTAAATTATATACGTATAAAATTAATATTACCATTTAGTTTATAAATGCTTAAATTTTCTATTCATTTATCAGAGTTGATCAAACCTAATAAGAAAATTCTACAAAATTTAGTTAAAATGATTTTTAATCGTCTTTTTGAGATTTAAATTGAATGGTCGTGTATGAGATTCATCTTTTTCACTTCTAAATTCAATAATTTGATTCACATTTAACTTTTCTGATAAAAGTTCGTATTTTTGTGTTTAAAATTCAACTGTTTTATTAAATATTTGTTGTTTGTTGTTTTTTTTATTTTGCCTAAATATTTAACGATTTGGTTTCAACTTCTTTTTTCTCAATTAAAACTTATTTTTTGGGTGAAAACCCTACCTATTATTGATTATAGATCTTTTATAGATTGTAATATTAATAGAAAAAGCCGTTTCGTATTTTTCTCGTTGTTTTATTTAACTTCTAACCGATATAATAGAACACAAAAAGAAATTTCATCTATTTTTGGTAAAAAATTTTATTATCTTGTTATAGTTCTCTTTTTTGACTGTAAGCTCTTTCTCGGCGGTAGTAAATTTTATAAAAAATGAAATTACTCATATGGCAGTTTAAAAGTCACAAAATTGATGAAGCGAAATATTTGTTATCTTTATCAATAGGCAAACGAACTGAAAACAGCGGGAACCTGAAGTGATTTTTTGGAGAACTTCTTACAATAAAGAAACGTATTTTTTCAGTATTTTTTAGAATCAGATAGTTTTTTTTTTTTGTAAAAAAATGCAAAAATTCAATTTTAAAACGAGAAATTTTTCTTTAAATCAGTGTTTTCTACAGACAATAAGGATCGCTTTCAAGACTATTTTTTGTCTTTAGTGGCTTTTATTAAGTCTATTGCTAAATATACAAAATAGAATAAGATTTCTTCCTAATTAAAAAATAATTTCTATAATTGAGCGCTCCGATTCCACAACGGGACATAACTCGGTAAAGTTGGAGATTTTGAATTGAGATTGAAAATTTAATTTCCGAAGAATGCATTCATATAGGAAATTAGATTACGCATCTTTTTTCCTTTCTATTTTAGATATCGAGATAAGCATTATAATGATGTTTTTTTTTCTGAAGACGATTTGTAATTAATTTTTAATCTTTCGCTCGTCGTCGCATCTTGAGGACGACGATGTAAGCGAAAAGTGTATATCATTATTTATAAGAAAATAAAAAATAGTTTTCTAGGCCATTCCGAATTCAATTCCTTATGATCTTCGATCGCTTCGTTTATCGAGCGAAGTTTGAGCAAATATAAACTTTCTGTGGAAATTTTGTTTAAAAAACTATAAGGTAGTTTTCTGTGAAAACCTTTTTTTCAAAAAACTGAATAGGTAAAAAACTGCGAATGCAAAACTTGGAGCGCGCGACCTAAACTCTTATAGGCGACAGGCATACAGGCGGACACAAATGTAGGTACGCACGTAAATATTGCGAAAATTCAGAATAATATGAAAAGTATTGAATTATGATATATTTAAAGAGTTTGAAACTTTTATAA
>JAAAKG020028550.1:2910-19767 GCA_010014905.2 Druon quercuslanigerum | reverse complement strand
TTGATCAATGTTGTTAAAAATACGTCTTTTTAGGTAGATAATTAATCTTCTTTTTTTATCATCATTTTAGCCACGCACTTAATTATTTTTTTAGAAATTCGTGTTTTCACTTGAATTCAAGCAATTTAAGATTCACTATTTTAGTTAAAAATTATTCTATTTTGTAGAAAATTAATCTTTCCCAATTAATTTTTAAAAAATCTTCTTATTGTATAATATTATTGATTTATTTTTAAACCTAGGATGCAATTATTCAATTTTTGTTTGAAAATTTTTTTCACTTTAACGATTTGTTTGAAAAATTCATATTTTTGTATAGAATATAAATTAATATGATTTCAACTATTTTGTTAGAAAAAATTCTATTTTTTTTCAATGTAACTGGTAGCTATTTTTATTTTAATTAATTTTCTAGTCTGAAAATTTAACTTCCATTCTTGTTTGAAAACTCTTTCTTTTGAAAATTCAATTATTTTGTTAAAAATTTAATTATTTATTTAACAAATGAATAAATTGGTAGAAAATTAACATTTTTGTTAAAAATCCTTAGTGTTAGCTGGAAAAGTTATTTTTGTGTTTGAAATTCATATATTTTGTTGAAAATTCTTATTTTGTGGTAGAAAATTATTATTCTTTTTTTTAATTCATCTTATCGTCTGTGGATTCATCTATTTTATTGAAAATTCTTATTTTTTTAAATGGTCATTTTAGCTAAGGATTCTATTATTTTGTTAAAAATCCTGTTTTTCAGTTGAAATCAAATCAGTTGCGAATTCTCTTTTTTTTTGATGAAAATCAATCTCTTTACCTAAAAATTCAACTATTCTACTGAAATAATTATTATAAATTCCTCTTTTTTGTGAAAATAAAATTTTAATTGAAAATTTAACTATTCCAACTGAAAATTCACCATTTTAGTTGAAAATTCATCCGTTTGGATGAAAAAAACTATTTTTTTTTTAAATTAATCTCTTTTAATTGAAAACTCAACTATTTTCTGGAAAACTCATTTTTTTTAAATTCGTCTTTTTGGGTACAAAATTAATTTGCTTTTTAGAAAATTTATCTTTTTGAATGTGGATTTAACTATTCTGATAAAAAATCGTATTTTCAATTGAATTTAACTCATTGATTTTTTTTTAAATTAATTTTTCAAACTGGAAATATAACTTCCATTTTTGCTTAAAAACTTTTTTTCTTTGAAACTCAACTATTTTGTTAAAAATTTAACTATTTTGGTAGAAAATTTAACTATTTTGTTGAAAATTAGATTATTTATTTAAAAAATTAACTACTAGTTAGGAAATTTTTGTTGAAAATCCGTATATTCTTTTTCAAAAGTTCTTTTTTTTGGATGTGGATTTAACTATTTTAGTAAAAACTTGTTTTTTGGATCAATTCGACTGGTATAAATTTTCTTTTTATTCGAATTTTTCTAAAAATAAAAATGTAATTATGCCATTTCTTTGTTGAAAACTTTTTTTTTAATTTACCTTTTTGGATGAAAATTAATCTATTTTGTTAAAAATTCAATTATTTCTTTCGAAAAGTAATTACTTGGTAAAAAATTTAATTTTTATGTTGAAAATCAATTTCTTTTAATGTAAATTTAACTATTCTATCTGAAGATTCGCCATTTCAGTTGAAAATTAATCCATATGGACGAAAAAAACTATTTTATTGAAAATCGATCTCACTTTTTGGAAAATTCATTTATTTTGTTAAAAATTCGCCTTTTTTGGTACAAAATTTATCTAATTTTTATAAAATTTATCTTTTTGAATGTGGCTTTAACTATTCTGATAAAAGCTCGTATTTTTTATTGAATTTAACTCATAGAACTTTTTTTTTTTGAAAATTAATTTATCAAACTGAAAATGTAACTTCCATTTTTGCTTAAAAACTTTCTTTCTTGGAAACTCAACTATTTAGTTTAAAATTTAACTATTTTGGTAGAATATTGATCTATTTTGTTAGAAATTAAATTATTTATTTAGAAAAATAACTGCTATGTAGAAAATTAACTTTTCGTTGAAAATCAATATTATTGGATCTTCTTTTTCAAAAGTTCATCTTTTTGGATGTGGATTCAACTATTTTGGTAAAAACTGGCTTTTTAGGATCAATTCGACTGGTATCAATTTTCTTTTTATTCAAAATTTATCTTTTTAATTAAAATGTAATTATTCCATTTCATTGTTAAAAACATTTTTTTAAATTTAACTTTTTATTTTAAAAATAAACTATTTTCTTATAAATTAAAATATTCATTTGAAAAATTAACTACTCGATAGAAAATTAACTTTTTTGTTGAAAATCAATTTTTTTAACTAAAAATCAACTATTCCACTGAAACGATTGAAAATTCTTTTTTTTTTTTTAATAAATTTTTAATTGAAAATTTAACTATTCCAACTGAAGACTTACCATTTAATTGAAAATTCATTTATTTAAAAAAAAAACTATTTTGTCGAAAATTGATCTCTTTTAATTGAAAACTAAACTATTTTGTGGAAAATTCATTTATTTTGTAAAAAATTCGTCTTTTTGAGTACAAAATTAATCTAGTTTTTAGAAAAATTATCTTTTTGAATGTGGATTCAACTTTTCTGATAAAAACTCGTATTTTTTAATAAATTTAATCCGTAGAATTGTTTTGTGAAAATTAATTTTTCAAACTGAAAATATAACTTCCATTTTTGGTTAAAAACTTTTTTTCTATGAAACGCAACTATTTAGTTAAAAATTCAACTATTTTGGTAGAATATTGATCTACTTTATTAAAAATGCAATTATTTATAAAAAAATTAACTACTAGTTAAAAAAATAATTTTTTGTTGAAAATCCGTTTTGTGAGGCAGAAAATTTAACTTTTTGTTTAAAATTAATGTATTTTGTTGAAAATTGGTACATTTAATTAAAATTTTAACTTTCTATGGAAATTTCATTTCTTTAGTTGAACATTCACTTTTTATTTTATTTTTATTTTTTATTTTTATTTTATTGCAAATTCGTGTTTTTTAGATGAATTCAATTGATGTAAAATTTATGGATTTTTTAAAATTAACTTTTCAACCCGAAAATGCAATTGATCCATCTTTAGTTGAAAACTTCAGTTTTCTGATTCAACTATTTGGTTAAAAAATAACTTTTTTAAAATTAAAAATGACATTCTTCGTGAAAAATTATTTTTGTATGTTTCAAATTCAACTGTTTTATTAAAAATTTAAATATTTTTTTGAATATTTATTCAATATTTATATATTTATAATTAAATATATTTATATAAATTAATTATATTCATGAATATTCTTCAGTGATTGCTCGACTGATGACCATTCTCCTAATTTCAGATGTTCCAGCACCAATTTCCAATAATTTTGCATCTCGCAATAAACGTCCTGCTGGATAATCATTAATGTATCCGTTTCCACCTGAAAATAAATAACTTTATAAATAATTTTTTAGTCTTCGACATTTTCTTATTCTTAAGCATTTTTTATAATTAAATATATTATAATAGAGAACGCCCCTACAGTGGATAATTAATTAAAAATACTAGTATATATAAAAAAATTAATTTCATTTCATTATTATTTAATACACAATACCTGTTCATACAAAAATTCTGAATAAATAAATGTAAGAAAAATTATTTTTAAAACTCAACTTTTAAAAGATGCTTATTTTTTTAAAATAATTAGATTTTAGATACTAATTTTTTTATAAAATAAAATGTAAAAAAGATTATTTAAAAAAATTCAGTTTTAAAGATGCTAATTTTTTAAAATAATTTGATTCTAAATTTACCAAGTATTTGTATCACATCAAGAGCTGCCTTTGTTGACATTTCGGACGCATACGTGATTACAGCGGCACAATCTTTGCGATTGACAAATCCGGAATCACATGCTCTAGCAATTGTGTAAATAAAGCTTTTAGTAGCACACAAAGCCATGTGCATGTCTGCAATTTTACCCTGAAATTAAAAAAATAAACATTTTAAGTAATGAAGGAACTTTATTGACCAACAGTCGGTAAATAAGCAAACTTTATTTATCAACAGTTGATAAAGAAGGCCAAACATTAATTTCATCTAACAGTAAAATGCATATTTTAACCGGCAGTAGGTAAGAAAACTATACTTTTTATCGGCTTTAATAAAAGCCTAAAAAAAGTATTACAATTATTAATAATTTATTATTAATTAATGATTAGTAGATAAAGCCATGTGCATGTCTGCAATTTTATTCTGAAATTCAAAAAATTAAACATTTTAAGTATTAAAGGAACTTTATTAACCGGCAGTCGGCAAATAAGCAACCTTTATTTACCAACAGTTGAGAAGTCTGAAATTTGAACCTAAAATGTAACAAATTTGAATTCCTAAATAATGAAGAAATTTGATTAACCAACAGTGGCTAAATAAGCAACATTTAATTACCAGCAGTTGATAAAGGAAGGTCAAATATTATAATATAAATATATTATAGTAATTTTATTCTTAATTTTCTTTTTAAAATATTATGGAATAAAAATATTATCATATTTTTGTCGGCATCAGGTAGATCAATTATACTTTTAATCGACTGCAATAAGAATCAGGAAAAATATTACAATTATTCTTAATTTATCATGAATAATTAATCACAATAATAATTTAATAGTAAGTTATTATTCATTCATAATTAATACACAAATCCATGTGCATGCCTGTAATTTTACTCTGAAATTTGAAATATTTTCAATTTCAAATAATGAAAAACCTGGAATAACCAACAGTCGGTAAACACGAAACCTTTATTTACCAACTGCTGATAAAGGAAGATCAAATATTGATTTAATCTGATAATAAAATGCATCTTTTTACCGACAGCAAGTAAGTCATCTGTACTTTTTAGTGCAATACCTGTATTAGCTGAAATTCAGCAATTGGTTTTCCAAACTGTTTTCGATCATGTGCATACTGAAAAGCCACGTCGCAGCATGATTGTAAAATTCTGGAACAAAATATTTTGAAAAACTCGTCAAATTTTCTTGAGTTGAAGATTTGTCTGTTTTAGCAGAAAACCTTATTTGGTTGAAAAAATTGTTACTTGTTTGAAAAATAATTTTTTTATTTAAAAAATGTCACTATTTCATTTTTAGTCAAACATTTTTCTATAGAAATTTAATTTATTTGTATAAAGTTCGCTTTTTTATTGGAAATTTAACTATTCGTTTAAAAATCTATTTTATTTGCTTAAAAACGTATTTCTCTAACTAAAATTTAAAATAATATATTTTTTGTAGAAAATTTACATTTTTTACATAGTTGAAAATTCATCTATTTTGTGGAAAAGTTGTCTTTTCTTTGTCGAAAATAACTAATGTTTTTGGTTCAAAATTCCACTATTAGGCTGAAACTTCCATTAAAAATTAAAATAATTGTTTGAAAATTACTATATTTTATTAAATATTATTATTTTCTGGTAAAAACATTAATCTTTCAATTAAAAATTTAATTTCTATTGTTGAAGTTTAGTTTTTTATAGATTATTAATTTTTTTAACCAAAAATTTTAATAGTCTATTCTTGGACGAAAATTCGACTTTTTGGTAGAAAACCAACCATTCTGATTGATAATTCCATTAAAAACTAAAAAATTTGGTTAAAAACTAATGTTTTTTTTTAATATTTCTTCTTTTGGTAGAAAATTAATCTGTTTGATTAAAATTTAATTTATTTTCTTAGAAACTAGTTGTTCTTTTATTGAACATTAATTATCTTGAATAAAAATTATGTACTATATTTTTCGTCCATATTTTTTTTTGTAGACATTTAATCTTTTTGGTTGAAAATTGAATGTTTTCATTAAAGAAATTTTTTTTATAAAAACTTATTTCTCTAACTGAAAATTAAACTATTCTCTTTTTTGTTGAAAATTGATCTTTTTTAGTTGAAAATTCAACTATTTTGTGAAAAGTTCGTCTTTTATTAGTAGAAAATTCACCTTTTTCTTTAAAAATTCAACTATTAGGTTTATAATTCCATTAAAAATTAAAAAATTTGGTTAAAATTTAATTGATTTTCTTGAAAACTAGTTGTTCTCTTATTGAACATTAATTATCTTGAATAAAAACTAACTACTATATTTTTCTTCTATAATTTTTTTTATAGACATTTAATCTTTTTTAGTTAAAAATTCAATTATTAGGTTTATCACTCCATTAAAAATTAAAAATTGAGTAGAAATTTCTGTATTTTGTTTAAAATTATTCTATTTGGTAGAAAATTAATCTTTACAGTTGAAATTTTATTTCCTTTGTTAACAGTTTTTTTATTGCATATGAATTTTTTTAACTAAAAATTTTAATATTCTATTGTTCGTTTATTTTTTGCTGAAAATCCATGTTTGATTACAAATTTAACTTTTTCGTTGAAAAATTATGTTATTTGGATAAAAACTTATTTTTTAAAGTTAAAATTAAACTATTCTATTTTTTTTTGTTGAAAATTGATATTTTTTAGTTGAAAATTCCACAATTTTGTGAAAAATTTGTCTTTTATTTAAAGAAAATTAACCTTTTTGTTTAAAAATTAAACTATTAGGTTTATAATTATATAAAATTTAAAAATTTGTTAGAAAATGCCTGCATTTTGTTAACATTATTCTATTTGGTAGAAATTTAATCTTTTCAGTTAAAATTTCTCGTTAAAATTACATTTCTTTTCTTGAAAATTATTTTTTTTTGAAACCTAATTCTTTTTAATGAAAATTTAACTGTTACATTTTTTGTTAAAATTTGTTTTATTCATTGAATATTTTTGGTTGAAAATTTATGTTTGATTGAAAATTTAAGTTTTTCGTTGAAAATTTATTTAATTTTGATGAAAACTTATTTTGCTAACTGTAAATTTAAATATTCTATTCTTCGTCGAAAATTTGACTTCTTGGTAGAAAATTAATCTTTTTGGTTAAAATTTCATTTCTTTCTTTAAAATTATTGGTTTTTTTATTGAAAATTATTATCTTAAATAAAAAATTAACTACTATATTTTTCGTCGATAATCTTTTTTTCAGACATTTAAATCTTTTTCAATGAAAATCTATTTTATTTGAATAAAAACTGCTTTCTCGAACTGAAAATTAAACTATTCTATTTTTTGTTAAAAATTGATCTTTTTTAGTTTTATGGTTTATGATTCCATAAGAAATTAAAATTTTTGCAGAAAACTCCTGTATTATGTTTGAAATTATTTTTTTTTTCAGAAAATTAATCTTTTCTGTTGAAATATAATTTCTTTTAGTAAAAGTTAGTTTTTTTATTAAATATTAATTTTTTAACTAAAAATTTTAATATTCTATTCCACGTCAAAAATTTGACTTTTTGGTGGAAAACTAACCTTTTTGTTTCGAAATTCGATTAAAAACTAAAATCTTTGGTTAAAAATTAATGTATTTTATTAAAAATTATTCTTTTTTGGTAGAAAATTAATGTTTTTGGATAAAATTTTATTTCTTTTCATAAAAATTAGTTTCTTGTTGAACCTTAATTCTTTAAAAAAAAATATAACTATTATATTTTTCGTCGAAAATTGTTTATAGTCATTGATTATTTTATGTTGAAAATTCATGTTTGATTAAAAATTTAACTTTTTCGTTGAAAATTTATTTTATTAGGATAAAAACTTATTTTTCTAACCATAAATTTAAATATTCTATTCTTCGTCTAAAATTTGACTTCACGGTAGATAATTAATCTTTTTTGTTAAAATTTCATTTCTTTTTTAAAAATTAGTTTTTTATTCAACATTAATTATTTTAAATTTAAATGTAACTATTATATTTTTCGTCGATATTTTTTTTTATAGGAATTTAATCTTTTTGGTTGAAAATTCATCTGCTTGGTTGAAAATTTAAATTTTTCGTTAAAAATTTATTTTATTTTTATAAAAACTTATTTCTCTAACTGGAAATTAAACTAACATATTTTTTGTTGGAAATTGATCTTTATTTTTGTACAAAATTCATGTGTTTTTTTTCAAAATTATTATTTTTTGGTAGAAAAATAATCTTTTCTGTTGGAATTTCATTTCTTTGGTAGAAGTTTAGTTTTTTATTGAATATTAGTTTTTTTAACTAAAAATTTAAATATTTTAATCTATGACGAAAATTTGACTTTATGGTAGAAAACTAACGTTTTTCGTTGAAAATATTTAGTTGAAACTTAATGTATTTTGTTAAAAATTATTCTTTTAGTAGAAAATTAATCATTTTGTTTATAATTTGATTTCTTTTCTTCAAACTTAGTTTTTGTAAACATTAATTCTTTTAAATAATACATTAATTATTATATTTTTCGTCGAAGTTTTTTTTATAGACATTTAATTTTTTTGGTTGAAAATTTAACTTTTTTGTTAAAAGTTTGTTTGTTGATAGAAACTTATTTCTCCAACTGAAAATCAAATTATTCTCTTTTCTTGAAAATTAATATTTTTTTGTTGAAAATTCATCTATTTTGTGGAATAATTTTATTTTCTTAGTAGAAAATTACCTTTTTTGTTTAAAAATTCGACTATTAGGTTGATAATTACATCAAAAACTAAAATATTTGGTTAAAAATGAATTTATTTTGTGAAAAATTATTCTCTTTTAGTTAAAGATTCAACTATTTTGTGGAAACTTTGTATTTTGTTTAACATTAGATGTTTTATTAAATATTAATTTTTTTTACTTAAAATTTGAATATTCTATTCGTTGCGTTATCGAATTTTTTTTGTTAAACATTAATTGTTTTTTTATTGAAAACTCACCTTTTTGGTTAAAAATTACACTATTCCGTTAAAAATTGATTTTATTTGGTTCAAAATTTATTTATATAACTTAAAATTAAACGATTCTATTTTTTGTTGAATATTGATATTTCTTAGTTGAAAATTCATTTATTTTGTGGTAAAATTTGTCTTTTTTAGTCGAAAATTTATCTTCTGGGTTGAAAATTAATATTAAAAAATTCAACTTCCAAGTTTATTCAATATCAAATTTAAATCATCAAAATTATAGAATATTTAATTGTATTTTAACGCTAAAACCTGCATAGTTCTTAATTATGAATTTTCAGAATTAAAAACTCTTCAACTTTGAAGTTTCCAAATTGAAAGTTCTTCATTTTGGAAAAATTATAATTTGTTTACTAAATTATTTAATTTCAAGGATTTAAAATTGAAAATTCTTCCATTTTAAGTTTTTAAGGATATTTTAATTAAAATAAATTAATAAAAAAAATTATAACTTTCCAAAATTGTAGAACTTTGGATTTTAAATTATAAAAAAGGAAGAGTTATTAATTTTTAATATTGATAATTAAAAATTATGCAAATTTTAAATTTTAGACGTAATTCATAATTCTGTAATTTTGGTGATTAAAATTTATAATTTCATCAATTTGGAAGATTTACATAAAATTAAAAACTCTTGAATTTTGATCTACAAAATCATCAAAATAATCAGAATTTAAGAAATTTTTATTTATAGTTATCTTGAAAATTAAAGAATTTTAAATTTTAAATCTATAAAATATAACCAATCCAAAAAAGTGTTTAAATTACATAACTTGAAAATATAAATCTTAAATATTGAATAATTTGTAATTCTATATTTTCAAACTTTATGAATTTTTATTTGATCTATTGAAAATTAGAGAACTCTAAATTTTAATGTTTAAAATTAAACACTTTTTAATTTTGAAAATGTACAAATAAAAATTTTGATTAGTTAAATTAAAAATTTCTTGAATTTGGAAAATTTAGAACTAAAAATTTGTCTCTTGATCTTCAAAGTTATCAAAATTTAACAATTTGTAATAAAAAAATTTTTATTTAAATAGTTTTTAATGTTTAAAACGTATAATTATAAATTATACAAGATTTAGGTTTAACAATATTAAAAAGATATATTTTTATTATTTACTTACAAAATTTGTTTAATTTGAAAAATTCACAATTAAAAACTTGACTTTTGATATTCAAGTTCATGAAAATTGAAAAAATTGTATTGAAAATTTTGTTATGTTACAGACTTTTTCATTTTTTAAATTTACAATTGAAAATAATGCAAGTTTGAGGTTTAAAATATTTTTTTTTTAATTTAATTTTGATGATTTACATAAGAAATTTCGTCCATTTGGAAGATTTAGAATTGAAAATATAACTTTTGCTCTTCAAAATGATCAAAATTCAAGAATTTGTATTAAAAAAATTTTTTAGTCAGAGTTCTTATTTTGAAAATTTATATTTAAAAATTATTCAAGATTCAAGTTAAAAATGAAAATATTTGAAAAATTCGTTTATCATTATCATTTATCCAGTTATTTATTTGTTTACAAGATTGTTGAATTTCCAATCCAAAAACCCAATGTAGCTATTTTAATTTATTTTTTTATTTTATAATTATTAATTATGTTTAATTCCTATTTTTTCTAGTGTAATAAATAATTAACTTACCCGAGACTAATAGCTGATAAAACAAGACGTTCCAGGTCCAAGCCACTGAATAGAACATAAACCCCTTTATTTAGTTCTCCCAAAATGTTAGCAGCTGAAATAGTATTAAAAAAATTAGTTACAAAAAAAGCCTATCAAGATTTTATTTTTAGTAATTCAAAACTCCCGATTTACTTTCCCCTACTTCCCCTTACATCGCCCAAATTTCATGTACTCCCTCTCACTTCTTCTAGTTCTCCTACCTAATTTATTTTCACTTCCCCTACATTCCTACTACTTATTCCACATCACTTCCCCTCGTTTCCCCTTCTCCACCTCTTTCCCCGAAATTTTCCCCTACTTCGTATTCCCTTAT
Organism: Druon quercuslanigerum; assembly: GCA_010014905.2. Taxonomy (NCBI): domain Eukaryota; kingdom Metazoa; phylum Arthropoda; class Insecta; order Hymenoptera; family Cynipidae; genus Druon; species Druon quercuslanigerum. The sequence continues at coordinate 8,927 of JAAAKG020028550.1, read as the reverse complement.
TTCACCTCACTTCACCTATTTCACACTATATCCCATCATTTTCCCTCCCCTCATTTCCCCTCACTTCCCTCCTGTACTCCCTCCTCTCATTTTCCTTCCTGTTTTTTCTCTACTTTCCTTCTCCTCATTAGCTCTCAAAGCACCTCGTCTCCCCTCATTTTCTCTAGTTTTCCCTACTATCCCACCTTCATTTCCACTACTTCATCTACTTCTTTTCCCCTCTTTTCTTTTCATTTCCCCTACATTCCTACTACTTATTCCACATCATTTCGCCTCGTTTCCTGTTCACCACCTCTTTCCCCCCGAATTTCCCCTACTAAGTATTCCCTTATTTAACCTTACTTCACCTATTTCACACTATATCCCATAATTTTCCCTCCCTTCATTTCCCTCACGTCTCTCCTGCACTGTTTCTCGGTATCCCTTCATTTGCCTATTTCCCATCATTTCCTTTACTTCCCCTCCCTTAATTTTCTATCATTTTCCTTCCTTTATTTTCTCTACTTTCTCTCTCCTCATTAGCTGTCAAAGCACCTCCTAGTTTCCTCCCTAGTTTCTCTTTCCGCGTTTTATCTATTTTTCCTACTTCTCCTCTCATATTCCCCACTTCACCTACTACCCCTTCCCTCATTTTTCCTACCCTCCGTTTTTTCTTACTTCCTCTTATTTCTTTACTTTTCATTCCCTAATTTCTCCACTCCGCACATCCTCTAATTATTTTTCTAATATTCCTTAAGACCACCCCCCCCCCCCAACTTTTCTTTATTTCCTCTCCTCTTATTTTCCCTACTTTTCCTCAACTCATTTTTTCTACAATCCCTGCCTTTATTTCCAGTACTTTACCAATCGTCATTTATCTTACTCTACCTCTCCCTATTAGCCCTCAATGCACTTCTCTTCAATAATTTCCCCCCACTACCCCTCCCTCCAATTCCTTTAATTGATATAAATTCCGTAACCTGATGGTGCTCGTTTCCTGTACTTTTCTTTTCCTATTTACCCTAATTTTTTTCTCTAAATTTCCCTTCTTTAATTCCCTTTATTTCTCCTGATTTACATTTCCTCATTTTCCTTACTTTCGCTCTGCTTATTAACCCTCAATGTACCTACTGTTCTCTTAATTTCCCTAATTTCCTCATTTAATTTTCTAATTAACATAATTTCCCTTGCATTTGCTATTTTCCAACCCTTTATTTCCCCTCATTTTCCTAAAATTCCTCTCCTCATTGGCCCTAATTTCTCTCATCATTTCTCTACCTCTTCCCTCATTTTCCCTTATTTCTGCTACTTCTTCCCTCAATTCTCATCGTTTTTCCGACTTGTCCTCCCCTCATTTTCCCTAAGTTGGCCTACTTTTTATCTTCTCGTTTTTCCTCATTTCCTCTTCTTTCCCATGCCTCATGCACCTCATTTTCTCTATTACCCCTCCTCCAATGTCCCCCTCTTCTCCTCCCTTCATTTCCCTACACTTCCTTTATAATTTGTCCTACCTTTCTTCCCCTCTTTCTCTTTATTCTTCTTATCTCGTATTCCTCACAGTTCCTCTCTATTTCCTCTTATTTTTTCTTCCCTCATTTCCCGTACTTTTTCACCACTCAGTTCTCTATACTTCCCCCCTCTTATCACCACTTAATTCCGCACTTATCTTCCCCTCACTTCTCCTAGTTCCCTTTCTCCAACCTCCTTTACTTCCCTTCCCCTCATTTCCTTCACTTTACCAACTACCCCTTCCCTAATTCCCCCTCTTTATCTAAAAGGTAGATTTCGAAATTTTGACATACCAGGGATTTTACAGTCCTCGAAAATTAATTCGCCCGTATTAGAACCTCTCATGCCTAATTTATCAAGTTTTGGTCCTGTACTAAATCCTTCTGTTCCTTTATCGACTATAAAAGCTGTAATGCCATGTTGAGGTTTTGCACAAGTCAAATCAGTTTTTGCATAAACCACAAGAGTGTCAGCGTCTGGCCCATTAGTTATCCAAAATTTATTTCCATTGAGAATGTAGAAATCCCCCTTCTTTTCTGCCTTTAGTTTCATCGAGACCACATCAGATCCAGAACCAGGTTCTGACATTGCCAAAGCTCCTATGTGCTCGCCACTACAAAGCTAAAAAATATTTTTTTAAGGCCGTGTAACGAGTGTAACAGCTGATCAAGGCAGTCCTGAGATCAATATTTTTTCACACGTATTTAAAAATAAAAGTTTAAATAACTCGAAACAAATTTTCGGAAAATATTAATAAATGTTAAAGGACCGTTCGTGCCAAGGCACAGAGTTAGGAGAAGCAGTAAGTTTACTTATGTAAATACGAAATATTGACAGACGCATTTAGGTTTTCGGCAGAAGTTTGACTTCTATCTTTCTCTGCCGGTAATTATGCAATCTGTATTATCCACAGGCCCGTAGAAGTTTGAAGTTCTCTACTCGCTGCGCTAATGCTGCTCTGAAACAGCTGATACGTATATTAGACGAAATCCTTTCTTCGAAATTCCAGAATACACATTAAATTCTGTATTATTTGTGTATAATATTCGTGAGCGATTTTTGTTGTTTCGCCCCACTATGATAAATATAAAACTCATAATGAGCCCTTTTGAGAACACTGAAAATTACTTCCAGTGTTCTACAGCACGATCGGTACTTCTCCACATTATTAATTTAAAAAAAACTTTTTTCACAATTCTAATAATTGAGGACCAGAGACACATTCCTACGTGCCCTCGAATTATCTTGCCAAATTTTCAACACGATATCTCATTCCGTGTGGACGTAAGTTGGGAAAGAAAATTACCAATATAGCTTCCACTTTTCATTTCATCGATAATATATTTTTTCAAAATTTCCACCGGAACATAGCAGACACATGCACTTTATCGTCTCCTTTTTCATTTGCCCAACTTTCAAAACGACACCTCATTTCCTTTAGACGTAAGTTGGGAAAGATAAATTTATTGTGAAAAAAGTTTTTTTTTTGTAATTTTTTTTTTTTGTTTTTTAATAATTTTTCAAATTTAGGACAAGATCCACCTTTCTTAGTGATTCTTATTTAGTATCCCAAATTTCCAACTCTATGTGGAGCTTCGTGAAAAAATAAGATAGGAAATAAAAAAAGTATCGGTAAGCTAGGAATCTTGTCACGTGAACCAATAGTTACATGACCTTAAATGGAACAGCTTTCGCCGAGGAATCAGAGAGAAACAAATTTTAATAAGAACCCTCTTATTGAACTTTACACATTTTTAAATTTCAAATCAGCATAATTAATAATTATCTACATACAGTGAACTTCCGCCTATTTGAAATCCCCACGTCAGACAGCGAAAAAATGACTTTTTTGGTTCAAAATAACGTACAGCCCACAAATATTGACCCATTTCGACAAAAAAAAAATTGAAAGAAAAATTGATTAGATTTCTAAGAGAGTTGCCTATCATAATTTTTAAAATAAACTTTTAATTTTTTTTAAATAAACAAATAAGATGAAAAAATGGCCATTTGTTTGATTTGACGTTCCCGGTAGTCGTTAATAACATAAAAATGTTGAAAACATCTTAGTTAAAGATATTCAAATATTATATATTTAACAAAAAAAACTTTTATAAACAAAATAACGGTTGAAAGAAGGTTTGTTACGATTTTACATAATTTTACGTTTTTTTAAATTTATATTGCAATCAATTTGGATAAAAGAATATAATGATGAAGAAATTTATTCTTGAGATTATTACTGTTAATATTATGAACAAATTTAATTTTAAAAATGCATTAATCAGCCATTTCTCCACAGAAAAAATTCGTTTTTTTTCTAAGTAATTTTGTCTAAATTAGGGACTTACTGATATTTTTTTAAAAATTCATAATTTGTTAATTAATCTTGTGATTTTTTGAAATAAATGTAATAAAAAAATGCACTATTCGGGCATTTCTCGTCAGAAAAAAACGTTTTTTTAATGTTAGTCATTCATAAATAGTTGATAAATTTTATGATTTTTTAAACAAATTTAATAAACAAAAACATAGATAAGGCCTTTGTCAAAAGAAAAAATTAATTTTTTTATGCCAACTTTTTTAATGGTAACTTTATAATAATTTTAGAAAAAAAATTTCATTCATTGAACACTTTTATGATTTTTTAAAAGAATTTTAATAAACAAATGGATTATTGGGGCATCTGTAGACGGAAAATTTTTTTTATGCCAATCTTTTTGATGGAGAAATTCATGATAATTTTAGGAAAATTCAAAATTAGTTGATAAATTTTATATTTTTTTAAAAGTAAATTTAACTGTTTAAAAACATCTTAAAATTGATAAATAAATTATGAATTCCTTCTGAAATTAATATAAAGTTTTCAATTGAAAAAATTGGCATCGAAAAAAAATTTTCTTTTGACAAATGCATTATCTATGCTTTTTTCATTAAATTTGTTTTAAAAAATCATAAAATTTATTAACTATTTATGAATGATGCCGAAATTTTCATGAAGTCCCCAACTGAAAGGAATGACATTGATAAAAACGAATTTTTCTTCTAAAAATTTGCCCTGTTAATGCATTTGTTTATTAAATTTGTTTAAAAAATCATAATTTTAATCAACAAATTATGAATTTTTCTAGAATTATCAAAAAAACCTGATTTAAAAAAATTTGCATCGAAAAAAACGAACTTTTCTGTCAAACAATGAATGATTAATGCATTTGTTTATTAAATTTGTTTATAATATCAACAATATTAATTTCAAGAAAAAAATTCTTAATCGGTATATTGTATTTATCAAAATTTCTTGTAAAATAAATATAAAATACGTAAAATTATGGACATTTTTTAAAAAAATAATAGAAAAATGGCCAATTTTTTCGTCATATTTGTTTATTTATAAAAAAATTTAAAACGTAATTTAAAAATCAGGTTTGACAACCCGCTTAAAAATCTTATGAACTTTTTTTCAGATTTTGTTTATCCAAATCGGTCAATATTTGTGGGCTGTACGTCATTTTGAACCAAAAAAGTCATTTTGTCCCACTGTGGGTCAGTGGCTGACCAATTAAAAAGGGCCTAGAAGAGCGGGAAGACTTTGTTAGTTTGAATTACGTATTATAGCATGACGTCATGGGAATGTGGACAACTTTTTCGAAAAACTATTTTAAACCTCAATACAAGTCTAAATATACGAATAACAGTATCTTTTAAGTGTATAATGTATTTTCTCAGTCATGTTCCATTTTTTTCGATTGATGACCTTTAGGTGTCACGAAATAAAATGAAATATCCGAAATTCGAGGTTAGTGTTTGACATCAATTTGATCAGAATCGGGTTTTCAACATCAAATTTCAGATAGTTTATTTATTTTGTGAAACTGAAAGGTCTGTAGCCGCCAAGAACTGGGATAAACTTCCAGACATTTTCACCTATCCTAACATGACCATGACGTCATGCTACAAATCTCACAATTCTGTAAAATATTTAAATTGTTTTTTGATTCTATTATATTGATTTTCAGTTGGCAAATTGTACTATTTCAAAGAAATGTTATATTTTTACGCCGTACGTCAACAAAAACACTGACGCACATACAGGTTAACGGACAGCGAATTTTTTAAACGCGCATGTGCCGAAAAGCGCGGTTCTATTTAAATTTACAAAGTATAAACTTGTAATATTAAATTAATAATACATTATTTAGAGAACAAAGCTATTTCTTAGATTCAATTTAATTAATTTTTTAAAAGTAAAAATTTGTTCAAAATACTTTTCTGTATTTTTATTGATAGAATTTATTGATTTCAAACATACCCGCGCATTTCGGCAAATGCGGAGGTGAAAAAGTGGCTTACAGCGCCCTCATCGATACAAGAATGGGGCGGCCAATGAGCGTCGCGTAACAAAAATAACCTGAAGGTCACGATTGAGATGCCCCCCCCCCCCCCACCCCCTCGTTTTTTGTTCACGTGAGTTTTCGACGGGGTACAATCAGGGGGGGTGGGTGATTGTTTGTGTAGCCGCTGTGCGATGA
>JAAAKG020028539.1:0-19767 GCA_010014905.2 Druon quercuslanigerum | reverse complement strand
TTTCCAAGCCTTTCCAAGTAATTTTAAAGATTTCCAAAAATTAAACAAAGATTTCGATCATTTTTACAAATATTTTAAATATTTCGAAAATATATAGAACAAATTAAAAAGATCTGACAAAAGATTTATTTATCGGACAAAAAATTTACAAGGATTTCAAAAATTTTCTAAGCCTTTCCAAATAATTTCAAAGATTTCCAAAGATTTAAAAAAGATTTCAATCATTTTCACAAATATTTTAAATATATCGAAAATATATAGAACAAATTAAAGAGATTTAACAAAAGATTTATTTATCTGACAATAAATTTACAAGGATTTCAAAAATTTTCCAAGCCTTTCCAAGTAATTTTAAAGATTTCCAAAAATTAAACAAAGATTTCGATCATTTTTACAAATATTTTAAATATTTCGAAAATATATAGAACAAATTAAAAAGATCTGACAAAAGATTTATTTATCGGACAAAAAATTTACAAGGATTTCAAAAATTTTCTAAGCCTTTCCAAATAATTTCAAAGATTTCCAAAGATTAAAAAAAGATTTCAATCATTTTCACAAATATTTTAAATATTTCGAAAGTATATAGAATAAATTAAAAGGATTTGACAAAAGATTTATTTATCGGACAATAAACTTACAAGGATTTTAAAATTTTTCCAAGCCTTTCCAAATTTTTTTAAAGATTTCCAAAGATTTCACAAAGATTTTAATGATTGTCCAAGGATTCGACAAAGATTTCAATCATTTTTATAAATACTGAAAAATTTTTCAGAAATATTTCCCAACGATTTCACAAAGATTTTAGATTGATTTAAAAGATTTTACAAAGGCATCATTTATTTCTTAATGGGTTTGCAAAGATTTCAACAATTTCAAAAATATATCAAATGCTTCAAGAAAGGACTACAAAGCTTTTCCAGAAATTTCAAAAATCTGAAAAATATTTTTAGTATTTTGCAAAGATTTGAATCCTTTGAAATTAAAAACAATTTTTTGTATAGATTACAATTATTTCCGAATTATTTGAAATACTTCATAAAGATTTCAGATAAATTAAAAAAAATTCACAAAAATTGCATTGATTTTCCAAATATTTTAACAATTTCACAAATATTAAAAATATTTTATAAAGATTTTAAATATTTCATAAAGATTTCTCAAAGATTTCAACAATTAAAAATTAAAAAAATATATTTTATAAAGATTTCAATAAATTCCGAAAAGATTTCGGATAGATGAAATACTATTTTAAAAATAATTCAAATATTTCTCCATGATTTCAATGATTTTCTAAGGATTTTGAAAAGGCTAAAAATATTTCGCAAAAATTTGGTATAGTTTTAAAACGTTTCAGAAACACTCAAATGATTTCGAAAATATTTGAACAATTTCAAAAATATACCAATGCTTAAAAAACATTCTTAAAGTATTTCTTCTATTTTCCAGAGCTTTCAAAGTTTTCGTAAATGTTTTAAATATTTCGCAAAGATTTTAGTTCTTTATAATTAAAAAAAAAGATTTTGCAAATATTTAAATGGTTTCCGAAAGATTTGAAATACTTCATAAAGATTTCGTATAAATTAAAAATTTTTCACCAAAATTTCAATAATTTTCTAAAGATCTCAAAAATTTCGCAAATGTTAATAATTATTTTTAAATTATTAAAAATATTTTATAAAGATTGAGGATAGATTTAATATATTTCACAGCCTTTAATGATTTCTCAACAATATCACAAATATTAAAAATATTTTATAATGATTTCAAATATTTCATGAAGATTTCTCAAAGATTTCAAGTATTAAAAATTTAAAAAAATATTTTATAAAGATTTCAATAAAATCCGAAAACTTTTAAAGATTTTAAATATATTATAAAGATTTTGGATAGATTAAATCATATTTACCTAAGTTATTTTGCAAAAATTTAAATAATTTCAAAACCATACCCAATACTTAAAAAATAGGTTTAATCTATTTCAATAATTTTCCAAAGATTTTGCAAATTTTACAAAGATATTAATTATTTCATATTTAGAAAAATATTTTGAAAACATTTTAAGTCTTTTCGCAAGATTTCAAATATTTTATAAAGGTTTCGAATAAATTAAAAAAAGGTCACAAAGATTTCAATCATTTTCTCAACAATGTAAATCATTTGAAAAAGTATTATTCAATATTTTAAAAATAATTGAAATATTTCGCAAATATATCGAAAAGATTTAAAAGATTTCACAAACTTTAATGATTTATATAAAATTTCAAAAATTAAATTTTTTTTTAAAGATTCCAATGATTTTCAAATGATTTAAAAAATGTCGTAAAGACTTCGAGAGGATGAAAAAAAATTCACAAAAATTATAATCATTTCAAAACTATTATCAAAGATTTGAAATATTTTGCAAATATTTCAGACAGATCTAAAATATTTTTCACGCATTAATGACTTCTCAAAAATTTGAAAAATTTCAAAAAATGTTTCCTAATTAATTTTTCAAATATTCGACAAACATGTCAGTGATTTCCCAATGATTTCAAAGATTTTAAATATTTAAAAAAAATTTTAAATAGATTAATAAGATTTAAATAAAAAATCAATTATTTCACATAGATTTTAAGTCGGATTTTGGAAACATTCTTTTTTTTTAATCTTTTCTGGTTGAAAGTTTAACTACTTTAATGAAAGCTGAAATATATTATCCAGCACTGATTTTATTGGTTTAAAATTGAACTTTTCAAATAAAAGTTAAACTTTATTGTTCAAAATTAATTTTTTATGAAAAGTCCTCCCTCAAATTAGTTAAAAATGCAATTTTTCGAATAGGCATCTTCTGTTAGGCTTAATCTTTTTTCTTTTTAACTTTGACCATTTTCTTTAAAAGTCACTTTTTTGGTCGAAAACATCGCTGCTTTGTTCAAATTCTTCTTTTTTGTCTTATGTTAAAAAAAAATTATTAATTGATCTTTTTCGCACAAAATTTAAATATATTGTTGAAAATTAATTTAATTACTCTCACTTATTGCAAGGGACGTGATTTTTTAAAAAGATTTATCATTTAATTTCAAATTTTTTGTTTGTTTGAATATACAACTATGTGGTAAAAAAATTATACTTTTTTAAATTTCCTCTTTTATGTTGAGTTTTATTTTCTTAAAAATAAAATTGTTTTTTGTTTTTAATTTGGAACTTTTATAATTTCTGTCGTCAATTTGTATTAATTGGTTACAAATTCAACTACTTATTTAGGAGTTGAAATGCTTTGTCGGACAAATTAATTTTTTTGACCAAAGATACATTATTTTAGTCGAAAATTTATTTTGAAAGTCAATATGTGATATTTTTTAATAATACATTTAATTATACATTTTTGAACCAATGTATCAATTTTTTTAAAAATTTTCTTTTAGAAGAAAATTAGAAAATCGCGGTTTCGCCTGAACTTTTTAACTCATTTTCAACTTTTAACTAAAACCAAATCAATAATAAATTCTGTTTAATATAAATAATGGTATAAAATAATTATTATCTATTTATAATAATTTCCTACCACAATAATACTTTATGCTAGCGGTTTTAAAAAAATAAAATATTCAATTTTTTGTCCATTTTTCAGTTTAGAGAAGATAATTATTGATTTAAATTAAAAAAAATAATTGTGCAAAAAATTTATTATTGTATTTTATACTAATAATAAATTATAATTTTTTTATATAAATGCTAACAAAGTCGAAGGATTTTCTAATTTCTTTACTTTTCGTTGGCTTCAATGTAGTAAAGGAATAATAAATAAATAAAATAATAATAAATGGTTTGAAAAATTATTTATGTAAAATATAACTAATTTTTGCCTCGATGCAACTTTCTAACTGTATTCGAACAGAAAAATGTTATAATTAATAATAATTTTTTTTTTAATTTTGCAATCATTTAATTATCAATATAAAGTAACAACTGTGTTAAAATCAAACATGTGCAAAAACTAATTTTCTAATATCAAAGATTAATTTTTAATTCAAAAATATAAATTAACAATAAAAAAGTTAATTTACAGTAAAATCGTTACAGTAGCAATATAAAAGGATAAATTTAAAAAATGCAATATTTCATAATTTATCCTAAGCAGATTTTTCAGTAAAAAAATCAACAAATAGATAAATATTCATTAATAAAATATAAATTTCCAACAAAAAAACCAATAGTTGATGTTTTTAAACGAAGTTCTTTAAATCTTAAATAAAAAACAATTCATTTCAACAAAAAAGTTTATTCTTTACCAAATAGTTAAATTTTCTTTAAAAATAATTAGATTTTCTACAGAAACAAGCAAAAATATTCTGATATAGAAAAAAGAATTTTTATAAGAATATTTTTTTAACCCAAAAATTTTTGTTCGGTTAAGATAAAAATAAAAATATAAACCAATTTTTTTATTTTTAAGCTATTAACAAAAATTTTCTATAGAGCGTCTAAGTTCTTAACACGCAAATATGAATTTTCAACAAAAAAAAATTTTAGCAAAATATGTGAATTTCCAACAATGCAGTTAAACTTTAAACAAAAAAATTTTTAATTCATATTATTGGGTTTTTATTAAGTATTAATTAGAAAATTAGGAAGCTTTTAATCCATGAATGTAGGTCAATATATGATTATAAAGTTAAATAAACTTTCTAAAGACAACAGTTTTCAAGGTTTGAACCAAGGAGGAATAGACCTCTTTAATTTATTTTTAAAATATGTGACTTGACATAATTTAGAAGAAAAAAAAAGATTGCGACTAGAAATAATATTTTCTGTATTATTTCAAAAATTAATAAACGTTTAAGCAAATTCTAGCATTGTTTGTTCAATGCTTTCTAAATATTTTTTTTTAGTAATACAAATATTTAAAAAAATTTAATGCGAGTAGTAATTAAAATTATCCAATTAAAAACATTTTTTTATATTGTTAATAGTACAAAATAATATTGATAATACAATATAAAAATCTTTAAAATATATTATTATCAGTTTGTTTGAAATTTATATAAATATAATTTTTCTAAGTTTCTCGAGTGAATTAAAATTGCTTTTCAAATATTTTAGATGAGTGAGTAAAAGAATCTAGAAAATTTTTCAGAAAACTTTATTGTATTGCACAAGATTGTATGAAAAATTCGAGACTTTTTAAAAGATATTTAGGAATTTTAGAAGTATGGAACAAATAAAAAAAAATATTTTCCCCAAAACTTTTAAGAAAATTTATATACCTTTAAAATATTTTTAAATTATTTTAAGGTTTCTTAAGTTTATTCTTTTTCAAATCTTTAAAAACCTACTTTTTTAAAAATCTTTCGAAGTAATTCTTTTTAAGTCTCTTCAAATCCTTGTAATATTTCTCGATATATTTTTGATTTTTTAATCTTACTAAATTGAGAAATGTTGCTTTTGAACCTTCTACTAAAAAGAATTATCATACACTTTTTCAAAATTTTAGGAAGCATTTTCAAAAATTTTTAGAGTTTTTTAATTCTTTGTGAAAGTTTTAAACTTCCTATTCTTTCAGAATTTTTCAAGTTTTCCTGATTTAATTTTAATTCTACAAAAGTATAACAAATGCCTTAAATATGTCAGATTCTTATTTCAAAATTTTTGAGAACTTGTGAAATTAAAAATTTTGATCAAAATAAAAAATAATTTTAATTTTTCCGAAAAAACTAAAAATTCGTCTTTTGTTTTCTTTAAATCTAAAAAAATTCTAATGTAATTTTTATAATTTTTTATTACTTTTGATTGTTTCCAAAACTTCTAAATATCTTTCAAACTTAGTCAAATAATTTCTAAATTAACGTGATTTTGAAAAATTATAAAAATTAACCTAAAAATATTGTTATGATAAAATAAAAATAGAAAAATAAGGTTTTGTAATATTTTTCAATTTTCTTTTAGAATTCACTAATCCTGAAATATTCCGTTTTTCTAAAATCGTGTTAAATTCAGAAAAATAAAAAAATAATTGGTGTTAAAGTATTCCATATTTTGTTTTTTGAGACATTTTAAAATTAAAAAAAAAATTCTTTTACAATAAAACCTAAGGCATTACAATTTTTTTCTGATTTTTTTTAGATTGGGGAAAATAAAACATTTCTGAAAATTTAGGTAAGTCGTTAAATTTGACTCTTATTTATTACTAAAAAAATTTTAACTCTTTTCAAATTCCGGAAGAATAAAGAAATGTCAAAGACGAACATTTTAACAAATTAAAAAAATTTATTTTTCACCGATAAAGATGCTTTTTTAACAAAATAAATAAATTTTTAATTAAACAATCAAAGAAAATCAAATAATTTTTTTGTGCGAGTTAAAAAAAATAAAATTTTGAGACCTATTGAAAAATATATATACTATTTGAAAAATTAAAAAAAAAGCAAAAAGGAATTTTTTTAGCAAAACAAGAGACAATACAAAACAAAGAAAATCTTTCTTTTTAGAAGCTGTAAAATATTATCCCATACAATTTTTGAAATTTCTTGAAAAATCGAAATTTTCTAATTTTGATAGCCCGAAAAGTAGCAAAAAATCAAAATTTTCGTTTTTGTTATAAATAAAGTTTTTTGACAAGAAAAATGAGTAATACAAAAAAAAAACAAAGTTTTTCTTTTAAAAAGTGGATCAAATTTTTTTCACCGTTCTCGTTTTGATTGAGAAAAATGAGATTATAAATAAATTAATTAAATTTGGGGAAAAACGACACAAGAAATAAAAAAATTAGAAGAAAAAATTTGTTACCCTAAGAGAGTTCTACAAATTTTCTGTAAATAATTTTGTGATATTACGCATAATTCTTTGTTTAATCGTAAAAATAACGTTACAAATTTTTTTTTTAATTTGTAGATAAATGGCATAAGATGAAAAAAAATGAATAGACAAAAATAGATAATCGAAAAAGATCAACAAATTTTTTATAAATTATTTTTTACAAAACCTCGCATTTTTTTAATGTGAAAAATCACATTATAAATAAACAAAATAAATGTTAAAATAAACGACACAATATACCATGATATTTTTGTTAACAAAATTGTTTTATTTTATATTAAATGGTTCGGTTAACCTTTTCTTCTTATGAAACAAGTGTTGGGAATGTCCTAGTAAAAGCCAAAGGAGTTTTAACAAAAGAGAATTCACAATCACTAAATTTCAGCGCGAGATAAATATATTATCGATACTTATGAGTTCCGAATATCCCATAAATTTTAACATGCTATTCCTATAAGAAAAATATACGCTTTTGTACATTTTATCTAGAATCATAGGAATCCAGCTGAAACTCAGAAAAAAATAATACTTTCTTTTGTAAAAGAGTTTAAAAGCAGCGCCTTTTTCCATTTTTTAAAATTATTTTTATATTTTAAGTAAGACTTTTCACTTTTTTAAGGCACTTTAACAAACAAAATTATTTTCACTAATTATTATTGTTTATAGATATCTTTTCCTATAATAATGCTAGTATTGTTTTTGGTGCGGCACACTCCAACATTCGCTATCTGTATAAATATTTAACTTTACCTTAACTTTTAAATGTAAATTTTCCTTAAAGAAGTTATTCAGAGCATTAACTAAAAATTATTAATAACTGTATTACTTAATAATAAATTTGTTTGGAAACTCATCTAATTTAATTGAAGATTCATCTCTTTAGTTGAAAAATTAGCAATTTTTTTGAAGAAAAATTTTCCTTTGGCTAGAAATTATTATTCTTTTTAAATGAAAATTGAGCTAATACACTTCAAACTTACAGTATTTTCTTGAAATTTCTTTTAGCTAATGTGTCTAAAAATTTAATTATTTAACTTTTAGTTGGAAGTTCAATTATTCTAGTTTAAGATTCATAATTTTTTAATATTATATAATAATAATTATTATTATTAATAATAATAAAATTATTATTGAAATTGAATTGACAAATGCATAAATTTCTTTCTTCTGAATACAAAGATTGTGGGTTTTTTGTTGATTTAACCATAACTATTGTGTGGAACGTGCTTTTCTATGAAACTTTAAGATGAACAACAATTTTTTAATTTTTTAAACAAATGGAATTATTATTTGAAAATTTTAATTCGATAATTTTCCAACTCATAAAAATTCGTAAACGTAATCCCGTTTACTGTTATGAGTCATTATTGTGAGGATAAAGAAGCATAGTTTGTGTTTCCAGATAAAAAAATTCTCTGAAATAAAAAATGACAAGGTTATGCATTTTTAAATTAAATTGTTTAATTAATTGAAGTTTGTTGCAAAATATCAGCTTTACACTGAAAAGTAACATTCACAAGATATTTGCAAATATCTTTTGAATGTTACTACATTCACAAGATGTTTGCAATCATACCAGCATCATAAAAACATTGTATCTTTCAAATAATAGCAGAAATATGAATGTGTTTATAACAATTGTGTAAAAATTTGACGTTTCAATTATTATTGCAAGTCACAAGCAAATTATTTCTCTGTAGAATTTGAAAATTCACCAAAATTTGATTTAATCAACGGTCAGTAACAAGACCCAATTATAGTTGTTTGAATCCTCAAGCTTCAGGGTTTTTCAAGACAAGGGTTTATTTAATTTAGATCCTTCTAGTCGTACTTAAAAATTAACTGAAAACTTTTCACATTATGCTGAGATTACTGCATTCAAAATTGAAAAAATTGGAAATTTGAATTTGTTATTAAGTCCTAGTAGCCGGCTTGGTATTTGTAATACTTCGGAGAGGATGTCTGGGACAATAGCTCAACATCTTATGGACGAAATAGATTTAAAATCTTTATTACATCCCTGGTCCTTTTGCCGCAACTAAAAAAATTTCTAGAAACACCAATCAGTGGATGGATAACGGACGAATCAGGACTCATCTCTTTGCGATTGAGGAAAACAATATTGGAGAACAAGCCACTTTTCGTCTTGCAGTTTGAGAAGAACCACGCAAAATTTTTCGGTTTGAATCTAAATATTTTAATGGTGATTATCCTCGAATAAAATATTTGCTAGTCTGATGAGTATCCTGATTGGAAATGACGCCAGCGAATAACCAGATCAGTTTAGAGGTATTGCCTTTAGTTTAAAGATTCTTAAAGAAAAGAATCAAATCTATTTCGTGTGGCCCTTACTGTTTTAAAGTCTTTGGTAGTTTTTTAATACACAAAATGTTAAGATTATTTTTTCAAAGAAATTTTTATTATTTTGTTATTGTTTCTCTTCTTTGATATAATTGTGTATGAAATATCGTATGATTATCCCAATGTGTTTTGACTCTTGTCCTGTGGAATTTTCCTAGAACCTGTATTGTAAAATCTTTTTAGAAGATTACCTAATTATTTTATTATTGTTTTAGTTTATAAGGGACTCTTGTTTAGGATTTTTTTATATCCCTTTATTCATGAACACGTAATTATCTTTGTTGTTTTAGAAAAACTGAAGAAAAGTTAAGTAAGGTCAGATTAATTTTATTGCAAAATTCTGTATTTATGTGATATTATACGAATGTAGGTGGATTCATTTATTTGTTTGTTGTCACAGAGTATTCTCTTGTTCACGAAATTTAATAAATTTCTGTCACAAATCTTCCTGTATTTATTTCTTTAGAATTTACTTTTAATAATATAAGTAAGCTAAGCAAATTATTTAGAATCACCCCCTATAACATTATCCACTCCTAAAACTGAGTTAGCCATCATTATATTTCGGTTTCATCCTTTTTACATATTAAATTATCTTTTTGATTTTTTGTGTCCAGTAGTGTAAAGTTTAATCTTGATCCAGGTTGATCTGGCGCCCAGGTAATTTACGAATTTGATTTTTTTAAAGGTTTAGAAATTATAGTTGAGAACAAAAGGTTATAATAACAGGAAAACTGTCGTTATAAACAATGATTAAGTATTACTTTCTTTGCTTTAGTTTTAAATTAAAGTCAATTTTACACACATTTTCTGGAAATAGCATCATTTCATAAACGCATTTATTGCACAAATTGTTCATAATAATATAAAAATATTGTATTATCAACTAATACCGCGAGAAGTTATTTCTAGAGAGTTGTTTCACTGACTCCAGATATTAGAGCGTCAATACATTTTTTTTGTTGAGAAAAAGGTTTTATATAACAAACTTTGTAAAATATTTTTCAAATTATGGCCTGTAGAATTATTTCTCCAGAGACAACTTCACATCAACAATTTTTAGGATTCAGATAATCTAAATTTGTTACCAAAGTTTGGTGATCTTTACTGGCCTACTTCGAAATAGGTCGGAAAATGGGAAAAAATTTCAAAATATCAAAAAAGCATTAATAATAAAAGTCTAAAATAAACTAAAATTAGCTTTCTAAACATAACTAATAATATCTTAGATGTAAAAATGTTCATTTTCACTCATACAGACTACCTACGTGTAGTTGATATGCAAACAGTTCTTGCAATGAATCGTTGAATCTCAAACTATAACATTAGGCAATAAGCACCTAAATAGCATATCGTTATCTTCACAAGATTAAAAAAAAATATAAGGAACAAAAATCCAACGTTATGAAGAGTGAATATTTTAACCTATTTTCCTCCCCACTATCCACAAACGTGTTGTATATATACATTAGCGATCGACTTCCTGAAACGTCGGTTGTTTCTCCGAACCCTATTTTGAACGAGTCATTTTAATTTACGCCGGAAGAAAATGAAGCTCTGCTTTGCTGCTCTTGTGCTTAACTTTGTCCTCTTCCTTAACGAACTTGGTAAGTGACAGAATCGTAATTTTTTTTAAATACGTTCAAACTCGGATATAAAGACCCCGGATATAATGCATTCCGAGATTTGACGCCTCGCCGCAGGTCGCAGTAAAATGAGCTGAGGAGAGTGTGCATGATCACGCAGGCGGAACCAAAAAAAGCGTTTTCATCCGAAGCGGCACTCTCTCGGGTTTTTTCTCCACCACCGCCAGTAACAAAACTGGCACAGTTTACGAGTTTTTCTGTACTTAGAATATGTTGAGCTGCGATCAATAAATGGGTAATTTGTCTCTAAAAAGATAAGCCTCATCTACATTTATTCGTATTTTTCTTCTTACAGAAGCATCACAACCAAACAATATTATGCCGGGAGTAGACTCTTCTAAAAAACACGAAGACAAAAGTGAAACTGTTCAAAATTTCGCTCCGACGCATTACTTAAGTCCAGTGATGAATCATGTTGAATATATTCGTGGAAAGCGACCTGTTGCGCAACGATCTTCTATAGATCTAAGTCAAAGAGGTCAAAATCTATAAGATCATTCGAACCAGATATAATAATTTTTTTTATATATTGTTTTATTTTTGTTTCTTCACAGAATTAGAAAAAGTTGTGAGCGTCAAGATACCGCATGAGCTTTTTTCTGAAGATTCTGTGTCTTCAAGGACAAATATGAATCTTCACTTAGATAGAGCTGACACACGTAATCTCCCCGAGGCTCCCATTATACCTCAAGCACGTGATAAAGGTAATAGTTTTCATGCTTCTGACAAGGACCCCTATAATGCAAATACAAATCGAATATACAATCATTTAGTGTTGTTGATGTTACAAGTTAATTATTTTGGTGCAACTTTACCTTTTTTGGCAAAAAATGAATCTTTTTTTATTGGGATTTCATCATTTACGTTGAAGATTGAGCTGCTTGTTAAAAAATTAACTTAACTGTTCAAATGAAAATTCGTCTTTTCGGGGTATAAGTTTAATTATTTTTTTAAACATTAATCTAATTCATAGCAAATTTATAGAAAGTAGAAGAACTTGATGAAAGTAATTTTCGATTGTCCTTTTACAGCTTCAAGATATTTCAGAGGCCAACGAGCAAAACTTAGCACTCTTCATTCTCAACCTTTACCTTCAACAGCGAATCTGGAACCATCTCCTTATTTTATCAACAACCAGCACATGGCAGGATCAGCTATGTCTCAGCAGACAAGAACAAATAATGAAAACGGTGCAACAGTGGCATATTTTCCGGGTTATCATAATCAATTTAGCCACATGTCTGGAATTCCGGAACATGCTTTCCAGGCTCAAGATCACGTTTTTACTGGCATTCCTAAAACTGAAAATCAGTGGGACGGACCTCCAGGATTCGGCCCTAAAAATTAATACTTTAAAATAATAAAAATAATAATAATTTAACGTTTAGGCGTTCTTATACTATTGTAAACATCATTCAATGATTTATTAAAGTGTCATTTATGTTATGCTTTTTAAAATAAATTAGTTACTTGCAATATTCTATTTATGGTATTTTCTTTTCTACCAACTGTGCCTATTTTAATAGAGTAATGCAAAATTTAATTTTTACTTGAAATACTTTAGTGAACCTAAAAATACTTATAAGTGATTTTACATTATTTCAAAGATTTTAGAAGAAATATATAAGCAAAGTTGAAAAAATCTTTTAAAATTCTTCTTTTGAAATTTTCAATAAAATTAAATGGATTGTTAAGAGTTTTGCTAACTTTATATTTATTTCAAAGTATTTTATATTTTTTAAAACGTTTCAAGTTTGTTAAGTAATTTTAATGAAATCGCATAAATTCCAAAGCCGGTTTTAAGATTTCAGTAAATTTAAAGATTTAAAAAGCTTTGAAAGTATTTGAGGGTATTTCCCATAATTTTAAAATTGTATGTGGTTCTGCAGAATTTCTTTAAATTCTAAAAGCTTTTAATAAGGTATATTAATAAATTTTGTCTATAATTTGCTTACTAGAATCTGTGATCTATTCGGAAAACAAAAGATATTAGGAAACGCACATTGAGATTGGTTCTCGAAAACATTAAAAGCAACTAAATAATAAATTTTATCAAACAAATTTAAACATAAATATTTAGATAAATAGCTAAGCATTTTCAGTGCTTAAATTACTATTTCTAAGAATTTACTATAAAGACAAAATTTACTAAAATCGATAGCTTGGTGAAAGCAAAAACTAAAATTTTAAATTAGAAGCAATGAATGTTTTCTGCAAACTTTTTATAAAGGAGATCGGATTTTGTAATTTAAACAGATAATTAAAAAAAATAGTCAAATTTTTTCATGTGTTTTTGTTAGACAAATTTATCAGAGTCATATACCAGTGAGATCACTCAAATTTTTGTGCAAATAAGCTTTTGACAAATAGAATGATATCAACTTTATATGCTGTCATGCCCATAATTTTTTTAATTTATGTTCATATTACTTCCTGCGTAATTTCAGAAAAAATATATTTTTCAGAACAAAACTTTTAAAACTTACAAAGAACATTGTTTTAAACAGTAAATATATATCAAAATCTGACTTTTTTCAAACTGGTAAAAGAAAAATCATGAGAAAACAAAATTACTAAAACAGTTGATAAAATATCTATTTTTTGTAAGATTTCAAAAAATTCTTTCTTTTTTCCGTATTTTTAAAAAACTTCCGCTTTTTCTTGCTTTTCGGATGATTGCAAACTCAATAATTAGAATTCAATACGAAAATCAAAATATTTTTATGAAAGGTCTTTTTTTTTAATTCAAATATAAAATTTAAAATTCAACTGTGCTGTTCTATTTTAAAAATGTAGTTTTCTGGTAGATTTTTTTATTTACCATGCTTGTAAATAATTTTTTGTTATTATTTCATCATCGTTTGGTGAAGAAATTGTTTTCGGTTGAAAATTTAACTCTATAATTTCCAAATTCAACTTCTTTGTTAAAAGCTAATCTGCTCTGTAGAAACTTCATCTCATTAAGTAAAAAAATGTAAATCTTTAGATAAAAGTGAATAATCTATTTTGCAAATTATTTTAACTATATCTTAAGATTATGACATATAAACTTTCTTGTCGTATTCTAGTAAGTTTTTTTTTCGAAATGAGAAAGAAACTTTGAAAAAAGTCCTAAATGAACGAAATGGCAACGATATGTTTCAAAATACAAGAAACAAAATGGCAGCGATATATTTTGGAATACATCAACATACTTGGTAGACACAATGTTATTGAAGAAAAGAAACAACTAAGGAAACCCTCTAATTAAGAAAAAATATTTAATTAAAAAAAAGCTCCGAATGTTCCTGGGAAATGATATCGTAAAAATTTTGATGCCTGCTTGCATAGATTGTCTAAAATCTCGCATTTGATATAAAAAAAGATATTTCAACGACGCGCTTAATCTTAAGCCATTACTTAATAATTAAGCAGTAAACACCTGGGTACTATATCGTTATCTTGGATGATTAAACAAATTCTTATTAAAATAAATGGAAGTTTATCAATTTTGAATAACCCTAGTTATTTTCCTCTTTGTTCTCTCCAGACATATGTTTGTCAGGAGAAAATTCTAAACGGGGAAGTCTAAAATACTTTGAAAGAAAATGAGGCTTTTCTATGCTGCTCTTGTGCTTATATTTGAACTTTTCTTTAACGAAATTGGTGAGTATCATAATAAAGATGATTTTTTAATTCTTGTCTTATGTTTATCCTCGTTCAACATCTGGATCACGGTATGTGTTATGATGAGCTTCCTCTATATTTTTCTATATTTATCGTTTTACAGAAAAAACATCAGGTATTTTGAACACAAATCTTACTAGGTCATCCAAAGGAGAAGATGACAGATTGGATGTACTTGCCACTTCCAGACTCGCTAGGCTTATAATGAGAAATAATCCACCTTCATTAGAGCATCAGGCGCTTGATTTGCATCAATATCATTCTGACGACCCAGATACTACTCTTAGATTAGGTTTCGAAAATCAAAATCTATAATTTCAATTGGATCATAAATTATAAGTTTTGTATATATTTTTGCATATTTGGCTTTTGTAGAAGTATCCAATCCTGCGGAAAGATTAAGGGCTGAGCATGGCTATTCTTCTGTACCTCCAGCTCCACTATTGCGAAACTTTAAAGGTATGGTTTCTGTTAATATTTTATATACGAGGTCTGGCTATTAAATAACGAGACTGGTTACGAAAAAGGGTTTTATTATAAAAATTATTCAACATTCGCATGCTGCCTTTTAATATACTCACCTCCCCTTGCCACACACCTTTCTATAGGTTTTTTGCATTGATCGAAGCAGTGCTGGCAGTCTTCTTTGGTGAGGGCCTTTAGGGGCTCTGCCGTTTTTTGCTTTACCGCTTCCATCGACTCAAATCGGGTCCCTTTCAAAGCAGATTAATTCTTCGAAAACAAAAAAATGTCGAACTTAGTACGTTTATCTTCCAAATACCGCTTCACAGATAGCGCTTTATGGGCCGCTGCGTTGTCCCGGCCCAAATTCCACGAGTTGTTCTTCCACAACTCGGACCGTTTCTTACGAACTCGTTCTCGCAGTGTTGCCGAAACTAACAAATAGTAAGTCTTGTTGACAGTCTGACACTCTGGAACCCATTGAGTCATCACAATACCGCTAATGTCGAAAAAAACGCTCAACATTGCCTTGAATTTTCATTTGGACATCCTTGCTTTTTTCATTGTGGGTGATTCAGGCGTCTTCCAATGCATCGATTGACGCTCTGTTTCAACATCGTATTAAAAAATCCTTGTTTCGTCACAATTAATAATGTCTTTCATTAGTCCGGAATCTTCTTCTAACCTTTCAAGGAAATCTGAGCAGACTTGTTGACGCAAGAGCTTTTGGTCAGGAGTCAGGTTTTTTGGGACCAACTTCGCACAGACTTTTGTCATGTGTAATTCCTCGTGTAAAATTTTTCTAACCGTTTCTTGATCGGCGTTTACAGCCTCGGCAATCATCCGCATGCTCATTCGACGATCTGCAAGCACAATTGGTTGATTTTGGTCAATGTTTCAGGAGTTGAAATAGTGGCAGGGCGACCTGGGGGCTGGTCAACTTTAGTGCTTTTTCAGCTCTCACTGAAGCGCATACACCACTCAAAAACACGCGCACGAGATACAAAATTTTCCCCATAGGCCTCTTGCAACAATTTATAGCACTCAGTCGGAGTATTTTTCAATTTAACGAGAAATTTGAGATTGATGGTTCGGCACGAGACAAAAACACGTTTGTTTCAAATCGCTACCAGATACCCAACGCACTACTCGTTTTTCCCCCACCCCCCTAGGGCGCCCTCCAGGCGCGCAGTCTCGTTATTTAATAGCCAGACCTCGTATTTCATAGCATTTTCAGAGATCTGGCTATTTAAATAAAATATTATGAGTCCGCGTCGAAATCCGCTTTATCAATCATCCGAATTAGTAATCCGGTATAGTCTGACGCAATTTACTTAAGATCTGAAAAAATTTAATTTAAAAAATTTAATTAAGTGACTTGACTCCAAGAACATACAGATTCTAATTAAAGAAATTTAACATAGATAAACATCAAAATTAAGATTCTGCTAAACGTCTGATAATTAAGCCCGCAATCACGCAACAAATCCGCAAAATAAAAGCAAGATGAAATAAAATCAGAGGGAAACCAACAAAATCCCATTTCTTCTTTTTTTTAATTTCCTTCGTCTTCTTTATTTTTATTATTATCAAATTACAGTAAAAAAATTGTAAATCATATTCACCAAAGTTTTGTTTTTCTTTCTCTAATTCCAATTTGTTCATGACAGATATTTCTGGTGTACTACCTGATTCATTTTTCTTACCTTGATAAGGGTGCTGTATGATTATTGAAGCGTTTGTAAATATTATTATTACAATTTTTTTACTGGGATTTCACTTAAACAAGTTTTCTCTCCTGACAAAAGGGTCTTTGTTGTCCACAATGGAATTTCCTTACAAATTTCAAGTTGAGTTGATTTTAATTTTTCTCAGTAGGAATCCTTTCGCAGTAAAAATTGTCATTATGCAGATTACTTCAACTAGTCATGCAACCAAATAATTCTGTTTGTGTAAAACATGTTTATTTACGTCTTCTAACAGAATAGCTGAATCAAAAATATTTCTAATAATTCTAATTTTATGTTGTATTGGATGTTTTGAAAAAAAGTTTAAGTATCTTCCTGAGTAATTCGGTTTATGAAACCAATCGATTTTTATAATTTTATTATGATGTCTTGTTAATTCTAAATTTAAAACATTGCTTCAGTTATTAACTTCCTTTACAATTTTAAATTATAGCTTGTTATGACAAGAATTGAAAAGAGAAACAAAGTCGATTTTATTTTAAGGAAAAATCAAGATAAAATCATCAACTTACTCAATATATATTGCAATGTAGAAATCAAATTTGTTTAATATTTTGAATTCGTATATAGGTAGTCTCATATTTTTCTTTATTTTCTTCTATCTAGAGTGAAAGATATCGAGAATTAAATCCAGAGAAACATTTAGGAAAAGAGAAGTCACATCAAGGGACACCATAACATAACCATCAAGGATTAAAATATTTTTAAATTTATCTTTAAATTCTAATACATTTTTTATGTTATAAATGTAAGGTAATAATGAAACAAAAATAATTTTGCTTAAAGCCTTTACCAAAAAAGTATATATAGAAGGCAAATTTGGACAAATTTGTTTATGGATTTTAGAAAGTCCGTAAATTCTAGCTATGTTGGCATTTACTGTGATTCAAGACGCTCTCTTTGTATTAGAATGTAAATAACCGCTTATCGTCCATTCATCTAATAATTTGAAATTATCAATTTTTAAAAATTGTATAGGATTGAAATTTAGTTTCTTCTATGTATTAAAAACACCAGGCATACTATCAATTTCATTAGTTTAATTTTAACCAACGAAAGTGACTGTCACATTTCCTTTGTTCGACTTCCTTCCTGAAATTTTGTCTTTACTCTTACTCAAAAGACTATTAGTTGAGTTTATTTTTTAGAAGATAATCCTGTAAATTCCAGAAATTGGTTGTGGTTTTTTAAAATAATTGTTAGCTAACGATAAGACTTTCTTCCTAAGTTCATCTCGAGAATTATCCGGTATCTCATGTATATTATATTCTAAATCTTTTATAATTTTGTATTCCTGATATTTATTCCTTGTGTTTAGTATTCCTTGTACTTAAACCCTCAAAGATATCTAAAAATGTGCATGTATATGCTAAAGTGTTTCCAAATATTCTCCAAACTATTTCTTATACATTAATATTTTTTTTATAGAAGCGAAAGAGATAAGAGCTAAACTAGAGGAAGCTCAAGAGCTTCATAAACTACCTCTTTTAGAGCGTATTAAACTAATTCAAGAAGGACTTCTCGAAGATAATCAGCTACTCGAAGACAGAAATGTGTCCAAAGAAGATGATGCTATGAAACTTTTTCAAAGTCATTATACTAAAGCTTTCCTTATCCTCTACCGGAACCTTTCACTTCATCAGGGGATCTGGATCTATTTCCTAATTTGCACGGAAGAAATAGTTTAACGACACCCACTAAATATCCGAGTAAACAACAAAAAAATCGCAATAGCGCAATGCGGCATAATCTTTCGGATTATCATAATAAATTTAGCCCGAAGTCTCGACTTCTAGAACATGCTAGTGAGAGCCATCGACCAAATGTTGCAATGGAGGAAGCTAGATATGCTCATACACTATCTTTTAGAGATCATAGTAAGCTTATTAAACAAAAACTTCTCGAGGATAATCAGACACTACATGACAAAAAAGAGTGTAGCACCAACGATGCTGTAAGACTGTTTCACATTCATTATCCTGAAGGTCTTTTTAATCCTCAAACTATAGATCATACTTCACAACAGAAACCACCTTTGGCTTTGCACGAAATAGATGATTTGGCAACAAAAGGTGGATATCTGAAGAGAAAGAAAAAATCTCCATAGAAAAGTTCTGGTGTCATTAGCTCAATGCTATTTCTAATACTCAATATCGTTAGGATCATTCCGGAGGCTTAGGATCCGGATCACGAAACGGATAATTCAACAAAAACAAAATAATAATGTAAGGCTTCTAAAATTGAAAGATGTTTCTTTCCTAATTATTTTTCATTATGTAATACTTTCTAAATTGAATAAATTTCTTCCGGACCAAATTGTATTTATTGTATTATATTTTCCATCTGCTGTGTTTATTATAATAGAGCATTGGAAAGTTTATAAAATTCAAATCAAAATGGTGTTGTTAAGTGGATACAACATTATCAAAGAATAATTATATAATTCTAAAAAACAGAGGAAAATTTATAACCAAAAATAGAATGTTAAAGTCTTCATTTAAAAAAATTCATGTTCATCTTAAAAAAAACGATTTTTCACCAAAATAGTTAAAAGCTCGACTAAGATATTAAACTTTTAACTGAAATGAAGAATCTTTAACCAGATAATAAAAATTTTAACAAAATAGCCGAATGTTTAGTAGCAACAGATTGATTATTAAAGACAAAGTTGCAATTTAAATTATAAATGTAACAAAATATTTAATTTTTCAAACCAAGACATAAACTTTCCACTAAAATGATAAATTCTCGACACAAAATGTAATCGCTGATATTGTAACAAATAAAGATATTAAATTTAAACCAATAACAGTTTATTTGTACCAAAGAAAAAAAAACAAATTAATAGAATCCAATAAGAAAATACAAATATTTTTGGTTAAAAATTATATTTTTGGTTAAAAAATACAACTGTCTGCTTGCAAATTGAACTTTTTTAGTTTCAGTTTCATTTTTTCACATTTTTATCAAGGAAGGTATTATATTTCTGTAGAATTTGCTTGCGCCCCCCGCCCCCCCCCCCCCCCTCCTCTTCTCCCCCCTTCCCGCCTCCTCTGTTCCCTACCAAATATTTACTTCTTGTG